>JAGMWU010000028.1:4266876-4298743 GCA_018697195.1 Certhia americana
GGACAGGGACAGGGGACAGGGACAGGGGATAGGGACAGGGGACAGGGGACAGGGGACAGGGACAGAGAGAGGAATAGGGACAGGGGATAGGGACAGGGACAGGGGACAGGGACAGAGAGAGAGGGACAGGGACAGGGGACAGGGAGAGGGTCAGGGGATAGGGACAGGGGACAGGGACAGGGACAGGGACAGGGACAGGGGACAGGGGACAGAGAGAGGAATAGGGACAGGGGACAGGGACAGAGAGAGAGGGACAGGGACAGGGGACAGGGAGAGGGTCAGGGGACAGGGACAGAGAAAGGGACAGGGGACAGGGACAGAGAGAGGAACAGAGACAGGGAGAGGGACAGGGAGAGGGGACAGGGGACAGGGACAGGGACAGAGGACAGAGACAGGGAGAGGGACAGGGAGAGGGGACAGGGGACAGGGACAGGGACAGAGGACAGAGACAGGTAGAGGGACAAGGGACAGGGGAGGGGACAGAGAGAGGGACAGGGGACAGGGGACAGGGACAGGGGAGGGGACAGAGAGAGGAACAGGGACAGGGAGAGGGGACAGGGACAAAGAGAGGGACAGGGGACAGGGAGAGGGGACAGGGACAGGGAGAGGGGACACGGGACAGGGGAGAAGGGACAGGGCACAGGGGAGAGGCCGGCCCCGGGAAGTGTCCCGGGGTGTTTGACCCGTGCCATGTCCCCGGGCTCAGCTCCGTGCTGTGCTGCGGGGACACCGCGGCCACATGCAGCGCTCCTCAGCCCCCGGGCTGTCCCCAACCCCTGGGCTTCATGCGACCCCCGCAAGGACACCCCAGCCCCGGGGGTGCCCCGGAGGAGCCCTCGTTCCCCCGCAGCTCCCCAAGGGTAGCCCAATCCCTCCCAGCTCCTCCGGGAGTTACAGCAAACACCGCGCTGCAGAGTGAAAATTTGCCTCCTAGTTGGGGACAGGGAGATGTGGGTTTGGAGGACACAGCGGCTGCTGGAACACGCAGAAATGTTCCAGTTCAGGATGAAGGAAATAATATTTTTGTCAAGAGCTGCTTCAAAATACCCCACCCCCCCCCGAGATTAGAAATCAGTGCTTTTGTGATTAAACACCTCACTGCTGCTCATCGCCACCCTTACTGATCCAAGAGGGGCAAAAACATTTGGGGGCAGATTTAAATTGGGACAACTCTGAGTGTTTTTATGAAGTGGTGATTTTTTATCAGGTTTGTGTTGTAATGAGTGCCTGCAGCTCCCAACCTGCACCCTCATCCCCACATGTTGATCCAATAAAACCCTCAGGGCCAGGCTGAAGGCAGCACTGCGTTGGTGGGTGCTTTCTCACAGGTCTGCTCTTTCTGCTGAGTTTGATTTCCCCAGCTGTAATTTAGACCCTGATGTCACTCATCAGAAATACAGAGTGAAAATTAAAGCCCACTTTAGAAAAGAAAAAAAAATTTGCTTTCATGGCATTTAATTTTTTCCCCCTCTACAATAACCCAGGTGAATTTTGCATCTTTGGTTTTAAACATTTCCAAGGTCTTTAAATATTCATTTAAAGACAAAATTCAAATATTGGGGGTAAATTAAAATATTGTTTGCAGTACCAGGAAATCCCACAGCATAACTCCATCAGGCCCCTGAGATAACACCAAAGCCTTGAAAAATCCCATGGGACCAATAGCAGCAATAGGGGGTTCAGCCTGATTTGTCCTTGTACTACAAAAATGGTAAATTATTTGTTTGCATAGAAAAAAAACCCAAAAAAACCCAAAACACATGGGAAGAAAGCATCAGAGTTGTTTTTTCAGAAGATAAAAGTCATCTTCCAAATCGCTGCTACACCAGTGCCAGACCCCTCAGCTCACTCTGCTTTCTTGGGTGGGGAGATTTCCCAAACCTTCCACTCACCCAGTGCTGGGGTCTGCCCCGTTCACCCCCACCCCTGTAACACAACCTGGAGGAAATCTGTTCCATAAATAATCCTGTTTGGCTTTGTGACGCCTGCCAGGGGTACTGCTTGTTCCCCCTCGCCCTCCAGCTGGCCACACATGTCCTACCCCAGCCCTGAGCCCGGCTCTGAAAGGACAGAGAGTCTTGAGGAAAGTCTGGAAGCAGGGAGCAAAGCCAAGGAACCTGCACTGCTGGCTCCCAAGCACCTCGTGTGAGGTGAGAGCAGCGTTCCTGAAAGAGAGAGAGATAAAAAAAAAAATAAAATAAAGCAGGGGATATTTTTATTCATCCTTGTCTTCTGCTAAAAATAACCAGCGTTAATCTGCCTGGAGAGCATGGGGAGGAGAGGAGTCCCTCCACCTTGGCTGCACGGTGAAGAGCCACATCAGTGAATCTCTTGAGAGCAGAGGAAGTGGGTTTTCTCTGTTCTCTTGGTTTCCTCTCGTGTGTGACAGCACACATCGATGGTCCTGGGGCACGGATCCTCCCCTTCCCAGGGGGAACAAACCCATCCTTCCCCGCAGAACCATTGCCCATTTTGGGGATCAAAGCAGCTTTTTTTTTGCAGCCTGACGATGCCGTGGCTTCGCCCCGAGGCGTGTGCATCCCTCCGAGGGCCCCGTTTGCCGCTGGCACCGGGGGTGCAGCGTGGCAGGAGCCGGGTGCCGTGGTCGTGGGAAGCTGTGTGTTTACCGGAGGTGCAGCCAGGGGTTGCACAACCGGCGGCAGAGAGCAGGAGAACACCGTGTCCTTGCCACTGGCTGTAGGTGCAGCTGAGCTGCCAGCAGGAATGGACGGGCCGTGGGGACGAGGGGACGTGATGGGGCAGGAGGGCAAGACCCCTTGCTTGGCATGAGGACACTCGTGCTCAGGGATGCAGAGCAGCTGGGAAGCCGCTTTCTGTCCAGAACTCCCCCTCAAGGCCCGTGGGAGGGATGCTGGGTGGAATGATCCTGGAATGATCGGCCAGACCCAGCCTGGGGCAATCCCCCCGGCGCCTCCCGAGGCTGCGGTAGCCTCCCCCTCTCTGCCTGGACTCACGGCTCCCACCGTGAGTGGCCAACGCACCCCCCGCATATGTGGGGACCCCCAGAGAAGTCTCTGCTCTGTCACAAGCCTGTCCTGCCCTATCCTGCAGTGAGGACAGAGCCGAACCTTTCCAAGCGCATTTCCAACCCATAAATTACCAGATCGTGGCCCAAACCCTGTCCCATTGCAAAAAACACCCCAAGCCTGCAGACAGGGGCACCTCCCTCCAGAGGCTTTACTGGGCCTAGATCCATCCCTGAATTCCCATACCCCTCATGCTGCTTCCTTCCAGACACCGGGGACAGCTTTTACCGGATGGAAGGACACAAATATTTTCCTAGATTATTTCCCTCCTGAGGAAATGGGGCAAATCGCTGCCTTCCCCGGCTGGCAATGAGCAGCAGAGAGGTGGACAGAGCCCAGGGCTCCCCCAGGCCTGCCGGAGATCCAGCCCCACACGAGTAAGGGCAGGATGCAGCAGCGGGGCCGGAGCAGGGAGGATAAATAAAGTCCGGCTTTGCCGTCCTGGCTTGTGGCCACTTCTAACACAAAGTACATTCCGGTCTGGACGTAACGAACTGTACCAGCCTCTGCCGGGGAGGGCGGATGGCTGGGGGTGGCTGGGGCTCCCATGGCAGGGTGGGGGTGCGGGCTGGCACCTCTGTCCTGGTTTGGGCACAGGGGTGACGGGGGGGAAATCAACCCCCCCGAGGACGTTCAGCTCAGCGGAGGCTGTGCCCTGCCATGGACACGCTCCTGCCAGACGGATCCGAGACCCAAAACCTCCTGGAGATCCCCGCCGTGTGCCCCAGTGTTTGCGGTGTGTTGGGGACACACCCGGCAGGGATGGGCACAGCTGTGACTCCGGACAGCGCTACGGCTGCACCCCCCGAAACCCCGCCGGCAGCTCCCGGGGTTTCGGACCCGGTCTCAGTTTCTCCACACCGGGAGGCGCAGCCCGGGAGCTCGGAGGAGCCGCCGGGGCCGGAGCGGGCCGTGCCCCTGCCGGGAGCCGCACCGGGCGGGCGCGGTGCCAGGCGCCCGGCGTGGGGACGCGATGTACCGGCCACGGGAGCGCCGGGAACAGCCTGACTCAGCGCCGGGCCGGCGGGGGGGGCACCCGGCCAGGGCCACCCGCGGCCCGGGGAGCGGCTGGGACCGCTCAGCTCCCAGCACCACCTCCCGGTAACCCCCCAGTATCACCCTCCCCGGCATCCCCCCAAAAATCTCCCCCCCAGCATTCCTCCAAGCTGTGTTCCCTTCGGCACACCCCCAGTGTTCCTCCCAGCACCTCCCCTGGCATTCCCCCCAGCATCCCCCACAAATCTCCCCAGTGATCCCCCCGGCACCCCCACAACATCCCCCCAGTTCTCCCCCTGGTACCTCCCAGGAACCCCCCCAGTCATCCCTCTCAATATTCCCCCCAAGATCTCCCCCAGTACCCCACCCACTCCCCCCATGTCCCCCCCGACATCCCTACCAATATCCCCCCCCCTCGCCCCCCTGCTCTCCCTGCACTCCCCCCAGCATCACCCCCAAACCCCTTCCATCATCCCCCAGAGTGAATCCCCATCACTGCCATGAAGATATCCCCCAGAACCCTCCCCTCCTCACCCTCACCCTGCTCCCCCAGCCCAGCTCACCAGCATTTCAGGGAATTTAATGCTAAAAATACCCACTGAGGGGGAAGCCAGCTGCAGAGAACACTTCCCCCCGAAGTGGCTGTTATAAAGCTCCGAGCCTCGGGCTCTCCCCACACTGATGCAGCCCAACATCCCCTCCTTACCCTCCCCACCTCGCTGTGTTGCACTACTCCCAGCAGCGCAAATTACTCAGGGTGAGGATTTTTTCCACTTGTACCCTGGTGGACAACATCAGGGGGGATTCATGGAGGTGTGTGGGGTGCCTGGATGTCCTCCTAGGGCCACTTCTACATCCCCATGTCCCACTTGAAACGTCCACTACTGCCCTGAGCTGGGCAGCCCTCAGCCCTCGGCAGCTCTGGGGGACACCTTCAAGAGACCCCACTCCCAGCCCAAAAGCCAACCCTGAGGACGGAGGAAAGACTGAGATCCTCATGCCAGGTTTGGGAGTCCCTGAGGCTGATACTTGCCTAGGACAGGTCCCTGTATTTCTGTTGAATCCTTCCCCTCTTCCACCTTCAGGGGAAAAAAATCAGAGTGGGGAAACAGGAGCATGTCTGACATTGTTCCCTCTGTCACAGGCAAAGGCAAAGCCAAAGCAGCCGTGAAAAATCATCAACAATTGGTTTTGGCAAGAAGAGGCAAACCAGAGCTTTCCATGAATTTTTTTTTTTTTCTTTTTGCTAGAAAGGTTGCTTTTCTTCCAGAGAGAGCTTGAAGGATGGCTTCTCGCCAGCTTCATCCCAAACTCATCTCCCTGGGACAGTGAAAACCTGGCCCAGATTTAGGAAAACCCTAAATCACAGGACCAGGCCCCCATATTCGTGGGGTCTGCACTCCATTGTGCCCATGACTTGGAGCTGTCATGGGGGTTTTGCTGCTACAGGCACAGCTTGAGGTGTCCCAGGCCAGCAGAGGGTGATGGGGGCAGACTGGGGCATCTCCCTGAGGATTTAGGATTCCCCAAGTCCCTGGTGCTGGCTGGGGGGGTCCCACACCCTGCAAGGATGTGCTTCATCCCTCTGGTTCCTGCCGTGGCCCAGGGACACCCTGAGAGGAGCTACTGCCCCCCGGGCTGCACCAGTCACAGCTTTGTTCTGCCCTGGCCACCACTGGGGGTAAAGGCTCATGGTGGGGAGCAAACCCCAGAGCCAACAGCAGGCAGGGAGCCCCAGGTGCCTCTGTGCACCCCCAAACACCCCTGTGCACTCCCAGATGTCTCTGGGCAACCCCTCAGGCACAAGCAGCTCAGGATGCCCCAAAGCATCCCCCGTGCCCCCCACCCCAAACCCCAGGAGCGCCTCTGACCCTGCTGCAGGATCAGACCCATCATCACCCCAAACTGGGGTGTGCTGTGTGTGGGGACATGGAATTAGGTTGTGCCTGGGGTTCTTCCCCTGCTGAAATCACTGCCCTGAGCTGGAACTGCAGGGCTGCTGCCTGTCCCTTCCACCGTGGGGGCCAGGAGCAGCTCTGCCCCCCCCCAAAAAACATTCCTCCCCTCCTGGGGCTGGGACTAGCAGCCTCTCTGCTCCCAGGGTGAACACCCAACACCCTCCCCCAGACACAAACGCTTTTTCCTTGGGGTGTTTTGCAAGGCTGGGAGTGGGGTGACTCTACTGGGGGTGTCTGCAAAGCTGGGCATTGGGTGGGCACCCCACTGGAGCTGCAGCGAGCTGGGGGTGCAGGGACACCCCGGAACGGGCAGAGAGGGAGTTTCAGCACATCTGCGCAGAAACTGAAAAGAAATCAAGAAGGAGAAAAAGCAGAAGAGGAAAAGGCGGTGTTTGAGGGAAAAAAAGGGTTAAAACAGTGCAGAGGAGGAGAGGTGAAGGCCGAGGGCTGGCGGAAAGGGGGGAGAGGTTGGGGAGAGGGAGCTCGGCTGAGTGAGAACATCCTGTACCCTCGGGTAACAGCGGCCGGGGCGGGCGGGGGCTGAGGGGGGCACTGGGGTGGGGGGATGTGTCACATCCCCCTCTGGTAAGTGGGGCACCCCTCGGGTGAACCGGAGGGGCTGGGCTTGGACAGAGGGGGGCAATCCTGCTGATGGGGTGAGGTTGGGGAAGGTCTTGGGCTGCCCTCGGCCCCAGCGTCCCTTCAGTCTCATATTCCTCGCTGCTTTTCAACCAAGCAGCAGGGAGACCCCTGTGCAGGGCAGGGGAGGAGGAAGGGGCACCCCAATGCTTGTCCCCCTCCGTCCCCCGTCCCCCACGTGTCCCCACAGGGAACCTCGCTGCAGCAAAGCCTGCCTGCACAAGGATGCCCAGCTCACACCGCGCTCTGCAGCTGAGGTTGCCCCCACCCTGCTGGAGGGTCCCCCCGGTCCCCAGGGCTGGCAGCACCCCACACGCACCAGGGGCCCCTTCCTGTGTTTGTTAAGACGCCGTGAGTCAGGCGTCTGGTTTTCGGTTTAAGCCAATATTTACCAGCCGAGAGCTGCCAAAATAAAGCTGCGGCTTCACCAGTAAATATAGGGCTGAGAAGGGGGGGTGGGGGGTGGGGGGAGGAATTTATGCGTCCCCTACCTCAGCACAGCCACCCCCTTCCCACCTCTCCGGTGCCCTCATCGTCCTTCTGCCAGCCTAGGGACACCACAAAAGCGGGGACACCACAAAATCCCCCCATCAAGCACACCAGAGGTTAGCCCTGCCTGCCCCCCAAACATCACTCCCCCTCCTTCCAGGGGTACCCCACTGCAGGACTCAAAGAGTGTCAGAGCCGGGGACATTTCAGGGACCCGCAAAGCTGCGCTGCCCCTGGGTCGGGGGGTCCCTGCGGGCTGGGGTCCCCGGGCTGTGGGCACGGTGCCGCTGCCCTCTGCTGGTCCCTGCACGGCCCGGGCTGGGCGTTGCTCACATCCTGACTTTGCCAGGAACACAAAGCCCCGGCCGAGGCCGGCCCTGGGCGGGCAGGGCTCCCCGGATCCCCGGTGTGTGCCCCAGGAAACGCCAGGGTCTCCGGGGTGCTCCCACTGCTGTGGAACGGCGAGTGGGGCTGAGGACCCCACACAGATGGGGAGTCCAGAGAGTGACCCTGTGTCCCATGTCCCCTCCCCTTGCTCTGCCTGGGGCTGGCTGGCTGCTGCAGGAGAGGGGCTGCTGTGCCTGTCCCTGTCCCCACCTGCCCCGTACCCCACACCTCATCCTGCACCAGCAAGGACATTGATCTGGTGGCCTCTTGCCAGGACCACCATGACAATGAGATTAACCATGACAATGAGATCAGACTTTCACCCTCCAGACTTTCACCACCCACCATGAGTCTAAAACTAAAATCCAGGTTGGAATTTTCCCCTCTCGCAGCTCCTCTGAGCCAGACTGGCAGAGTCCAGCAGGTGCCCTCCATGTTCCCCTTCAACAGTGGGGACTCCCCTAAGCTGTGCCACCCTCCCTGGTGTGTCCCTGGTGTTTCTGCAGGTGCAGATCCTCAAGCTGCCGTGCACCTTTGTCCTGAAAAGAGTTTCCTGCAGCACCTCCTCAGCTGCCAGGGCTTGCCCTCAGCCTTTGTGTCCTCCCATTTGGTGCAATGCCCTCGGGGCAGTGGGGCACTGGGGGTGCCTGGTTCTTGCTCTGCCCCTGGGATAGAAAAACATGGGGTGAAGTTTGCACTGGAGAAGCCAAGAACATGCTCTCTGGTGATTCCCTCATCTCCTGCTGCTTCCACAGCTCTGCCAGATGAGTGCCTCCTCTTTGTCACCCTGCTGTGCTACATCTGTGCTCCCTCCCTATGCCCAAAACGCTGAACCTGAGCTGGGCATCACCTTCTGCAGCCCACCCTGCCCAGGTTAAACTCTGCCAGGGCAGGGCTGAGGGGACTGGGACCTTACTGCCATCCGGGGCTGCTTCAGCACCATCACTCTCCAGGTCCATCTCGAATTTCCAAAGCTTCTGCACACCTTGCAGCCTGAGCAGGTGCTCTACAAGATGCTGCTGGAGGTGCTGCACAAGGGTCTCCAGTGGCACACAGAGCTGCTGCTGCACAGGGGGGGGTCCCACCTGGCTGAGCCACATCTGCCCTCCCTGAGGGGAAGGTCCAGCTCTGGTCATCCAGAGACTGCAGAGTGGTGATTCAAAGGTGGACACAATCACCAAGCACCCCGAGCACCCACGGCTTCAACTCCACCTGCAAATCCCTCTTCTCTGGCAACAAACCCTTTCTGTGGAATGTTTCCAACCAGGCCAGCCGCAGCAGGAAATAAACCAAGGCAAGCACAGCCCACAAGGCTCCTTCAGAACATGGGGCTGCTGCATCTTGCCCTGCCCTGCATCCCCTTTTTAAAACTCCCCTTGAGCAGAGCTCAGCCCATGTCCTGCTGCTGGCCTAGCCCAGATTATTGCATTATTGCATGCACATACAGGTAAAGCCATCCATGCCCATGTGGCCTTTTCCAGGACCTTCTGGCCCTGCTGTCCCTGTTCTGGGCCGGGGGGCTGGATTAAATGAAAACTACACCCTGTGCTTGGCAAAAGCTGTTCTTTACTCAAATTCTCCCCCAGCCAGACCCAGGCATCCCTGGAAAGGGGGAAGGACAGAGTGGCAGGGGCAGCATGGAGGGGCACAGGGGGGCCGTTTCTTCACCGCCGCCTGTAGGAGTCCTGGGGGTCCCTGCAAACACCGAAGTCGCTGTTGGTGATGGAGCCCACAATGGTTTTATCGGCGTCACAGGTCAAGCCTCTCTCGCAGGGACACTTGTAGTAGACCCCATAGATGCTCTGCAGGGAACAAGGACTCAGTGCAGTGTGGGGAACACTCCCCATGCCTGCCCAGCCCTGGGAGCAGGGAAGCACCTACCTTTGGGGAGCACTCCTGGGACTCAGCTGCCTTCGGAGCACATCGGGCCAGGCTGAGGCCATTGGCCCGGTGGCAGCAGCCACTCTTGCACTGGGCACTCTGCAGGCACAGCTCCCCGGTGTCCTGCAGCACAAAGCAGGGCCTGAGCACCAGGTCCATCTTTGTTCCCCTTTAATCTCACCCTAGCTGTGAGCCCAAAAGCTGCTCTGCCTTTTGGCCACAGCTCAGCACCACTGCCCCCCATGCCCCAGCCTCCCACTCTGCAGCATTTCCTCAGTCTGGCCCAAAATACCACCCACCAAAGTGGTTTTTGTTGGACTCACAGGGGTAGGGCTGAGAGACCACAGGGAAAGCATTTCCCCTCCCCAGACCCCGTGAATCACCCAGGGTGGTGGTCCTGGCTGGCTCAGGCTTCAGTCTGATCCACTCTCTGTGTTCCCTATCCCTTTACAGAGCTGATTCCCCAGGCTCCAAGACCTCTCACAACTCCAGGAAACCCAGCAGACACCTCCAGCCCTCCACTGCATGTCCCTTGCAGCATTAGGAGCATCCTGTGGCAAGGTCAGGGCTGGTCTCCTCTTACCAAGTTGAAGATGAGCCCTCGCTCCTGTGGTGCTGACAGGGCTGGGGCCAGGAGCAGCAGGGCCAGGAGCAGGCAGGCAGGCAGCATGCTGGCCATGGCGGGCTTGTTTGTGGCCCTGCCACGGGGCCAGCAGGGGTTTTATAGCTGCTGCCTCCATCAGCTGACAGGGCTGCTCCTATCACACCTCAGCTTGTGGCACTGGGGCATTGCTGCACTGCCCAGAGCAAGGAAACAGTGATGCCTGGGCAGCCAGGGCTACCAGGTCCTGTTCCCAGGTGACTGTTCACCACTGGCCATGTCATCTTGCCCTTTAGTAGCTCCTTTGGCCCAAGGAAACACAAAATAATGGCAATTCTGTGCTTCTAGTACTTCCTCCTCTGCTTCCCCCGCGGCATTGGAGCTCTCTGCAATGCCCTCCTTGCTGTGTGCTGCTGGTGGTTCATGGGCAAAGTGAGAGCTGGTTGCCATGGCAGGAGCTCTGCTCCATGGGAAAGCCACCAGAGCCTCCATCTCTCAGATGGAATCATGGGCACAAGAAACCTGCTGGTTAGCACAGCCCCCTGCAAGGATGCAGAGCCCACCAAGGTCCCCAGCCCAAGGGCCAGCTCTTCAGCCTGCCCTGCCAAATATTTGCTCTGTGTTTCAGTGCTTGGGGGGGTGGGGCTGATGAAAGGAAAGCAGCCCTGGGAACAGCACAGCTTTTCATGCCCACAGTGGCTTGGCTGTTCTTGGATATGATTAATGGCCACATAGCCCTGAACTTTGACAGCCACAGGAGTGATGCTGAGGCTGGCACTGGCTGAGGGGTGACTGTCACACTGTCACGCAGCACCAGTGCCCACGGCAGGAGCTGAACCTGGGTGGTCACTCAGGATGCAGGGCAGATGTGGCTCCTGGAGAGAGGTCCCAAGGTGGCCACAAGTGCCTGCAGCCCTCTGGGGCTGCCCATGCTCCTCTGGCAGGAGGACATGGGGCTTGGGCAGAGACCTGGCCCTGCCCAGGTGCTGGCTGACCCCCGGTGTGTCCTGCTGGAAGGATGAGCCATTTATTTCCCTTCCTGCAGTGGAGCTGTGGGGATGTCCCCTCCCTGCCTCAGTCCCCACCTCAGTGATGCAGCAGCCTTTGTGCTCCCTACCAGTGTGGGCAGACCCTGGTGACACCGGCTGGGAGGGCAGAGGGGGGACACAGAATTTGTGACACATCACAGGGGCACACAGCAGAGCCTGGTGGGATCATGGGGGGTGATCCTGGGGGTGATGGCACAGCCCTCGGCTCTGATGGCACATTCTGGGCACATATTGGGGGTCAAGACACATCCTGGGTCTCACCCCAACACATCCCGGGGAATGTGGCACACCCGGGGGTTGACGGCACAGCCCAGGCACATCCTGACACACACCCTGGGTGTGCGTGGCACAGCCCAGGGCGTTACTGGGGACACGGCGGGGGACAGAGTGCACCCCTGAGTGCATTGCAGGGCACAGGGGCACTCTGGGGCACAGCCCAGGGGCACAGGGTGCATCCCAGGACAGACCATGGGGTGCACATTGGGGGTATTTGGGTCATCCCAGAGTGCATCTTAGGGCTCACGAAGGAGGCGAAGGCTGCATCCTGTGAGAGCATCGCAGGATCCATCCTCGGGGCTCGTTCAGGGAGCATCCCGGCAGCGCATCCCGAAAGGCACCGCCCGCCTCCTCCCGTGCCCGCCCCGGCCGCAGGAGCGGGGTCTCTGCGGCTCCTCCCGAGCCCCCCCCCGGTTCGCCGGGGGTGGGAGGAGGTCTCGCCGCCGCCCCCCGGGGCGGTCCCGCCGCGGCCGGAGCCTCCCGCTGCCCCCGCGGCCGCCGGGCGGGGCCGGAGCGGGGCCAGGACCGGAGCGGGGCCGGGACCGGACCGGTGCCGGGGCTGGAGCGGGGCCGGGGCTGGAGCCGCTCCCCCCGCCATGTCCAAGCTGCTGCCGGCGCAGGAGGCTGCCCGGATCTACCACACCAACTATGTGCGGAACGCGCGGGCCATGGGGGTGCTCTGGGCCCTCTTCACGCTCTGCTTCTCCATCCTGATGGTGGTGACCTTCATCCAGCCCTACTGGATCGGCGACAGCATCGACACGCCGCAGGCCGGCTACTTCGGCCTCTTCTCGTACTGCATCGGCAACGCGCTCACCGGTGAGCTCATCTGCAAGGGCAGCCCCCTGGACTTCGGCACCATCCCCTCCAGTGCCTTCAAAACTGCCATGTTCTTCGTAGGCATCTCCACCTTCCTCATCATCGGCACCATCCTCTGCTTCAGCCTCTTCTTCTTCTGCAACGCAGCCACCGTCTACAAAGTCTGTGCCTGGATGCAGCTGGCAGCGGGTGAGCGGGGCTGGGGACATGCTCGGGGAGCGGGGGGCTGCCCATGGGCCGACCTTTTTCCCTTTCAGACTCTGCTGGGGATGGCGGCGGGGTTTGGCCAGTTGAGAGCACCCAGTGTCACCCCCATTCCATCTGCTTCCCCAGTGGGGAGATTTTAATAAAGAACTCCTTCCAGAGCAGCGGACTCTCCGCATATCGGGTGATGCTTCCCCGGGTGCTGCTGCTGCCAAACCTTGTGGCCGCACTTGCCTGGGGGAGCTTCTCCCAGCGCCACTGCTCCTGCTCAGCCGCAGGGAGGCTTCAGAGGATCAGTTCCAGAGCACCAAAAAACACACCCCCAGGGCACAGAGCGCTCTTCTGTGTTTGGGATCCTTCAGGAGTGAAGCAGAGAGGCAGCGATGACGTTTGCTGGGCCATTGTAGTAACTCCCTGAGCTCAGGGAATAATGCACGAGGAAGATGAAACTCGAGGAGAGGACTGACTGACTGACTGATTTGGTACCATCACTGGCATTTTCTCACTTTGCTGACTATCCCTGTGGTTCTTAAACCTTCCCCATCTCTCCCCCAAGGCACTTGAGACACCTGGTAACCCAGCTCCTGCCTCAGCTGAAACCCAACCCAGGGCTTTGCTGCTCCTGAATCATTCATGTGAGCCCTGGCCACAGCCCCCGCTGACACCCCGGCGGAGGAGGAGGCAGTGGGGTTTCTTCAGTTCCCAGATAAAGAATTGAGCTCAAGGAAAGATTTAGATAAGAAGCTTGGGGCAGCTCAGCCTCCTGGGGAATAGAAGCAGAGAAAGGCTTTGGTATTGCTGTGGTAGTTAGGGGTTTAATTTTTTTTTTTTTTTTCTTTTTTTTCTTTTTTTTTTTTTTTTTTTCCTGGATAGCGAAGAGAAAATTGTCACAGGCAGTTCTGGCCAGATGGACAGGTACTGCTGCATTTTAGGAATTATTTTAAAAAGGGGCCAGGCTAAGAGAGGACCCATTTCCTAGCCTTTGCTTTGCACCAGGGCATAATTTCACAGAAATTATTTCTTTTCCTCTTCCCTTCTCTGTTAGTTACAGGGAAGATTTATTCTCTAGGTAGTTAACCAGCTGCTTTTCCATGAAGAGAAATCCTCTCTGCAGACCAAGGAAGCTGCCTGCTCGCCTTGCTGCTGGCTTGTCCCCAAGCCAGAGAAAAAAGAAAACATTGGCAAAAGACAAGGCCCCTGGCCCAGAAGGGGATTCTGGTTTACTGAGCACCCAGTGGCAGAGGAGGGGCACAGGTGTGGGGCAAGGTGTATTTTAGGAGGCTGCAGATGTCCACGAGGGGCAGGGACAAACAACCATCTGCTTGTCCACCACGGGGTTGTTTCTTGTGTGAGAGGAGTCAGGGACTGCCTCACATCTGCACCAGTTACTTCCAACATAAAAGTGGAGCATGGGAAAGGCTTTTGTTAATCATGTCCCAAAACCTTGCATATGAACTCATCCCAAGCCTGGTCACTGTTCTTGTCAAAATATAGTTTCTCTGAGAGGGGAGGAAAAGGCACTTCTGAGATTTTTGCCCTTCAGCAGCCTGCTGGCAGCGGGGATGGTGCAGCTGCCGTGGCAGAGGTGAGGTACTGGGGACCCTGTGGCCAGGCTGGAGCAGCTCTCGAGGTTGGGTGTGAGCTCTGAGAGCAGTAACAGGAGGAGCTGCTGCTGGAACCACCACAGCTGAACAAGCAGAATTAATCTGCCTGCAAAGCTGCTGCTGACAGCAGCTCCACCTTAGCAAACCCTAAGCTGGAATCACCTGCAGGTGCTAGGCCAGGGTTCTCCACCTCACAGAGACCAAGGCCATCCCAGTTTTGTTTGGAGAAGATATTTCCTTGGAGTGACATGGCCAGGGCTCTGTGCAGAGGGAGCAGAGATGTTGCCTGGGCAACGCTGTGACAAGAGATGCTGGTGCAGCACAGCAGGATCCTGCTCCTCCCTGCCTGTGGAGCTGAGCAGAGCCCACAGGGATGAGCATCCACAGCACCTTGCAAGGGACAGGTCTGTAGTAGCTGATGTGTTTATAGTATGATGGTTGCTCCTCCAGCTGCTCTCTGCACTTCAGTATTGATGCCTGGGAAATAGAATACATCTTTCCAATTGGAGTGAATATAAAAGCAACCCTTTAGTTGAAAACATGGAGAAAAGTACATGTGGTATAGCAATTCTACAATTTTTATAAGGTTAGTAGATTAGTACATTTATCATACACCTATCATACACTGGCCAATTAAAAGGTTAGTTGGCTAGGTAATCATTCCTGGGGTCCTGACCCTCTGGAAGCAGTCCAGAAGTTTCTCTTGCCCCATTTTTTGTCTGTTCCAGATTCTGGTTGGAAAACAGAATGCTCTTGAAGTTGCTTCTCTTCTTGGAATAAGACTAAACAGTATTTAGAAATGTGTCTATAAGGTTAGCTTATTGTTCCTGAAGGCAGGGAAGAAAGATAGGAAAAACACTTGAAGCTACAGCAATCTACAAAGCTACAAATCTATGTAAAACAAAAAGCTAAAAATCTTAGGCATCACCATCAGCTCAGGAGCACTAATGTCCCTCTGTCCCTGCAGCCACGGGGCTGATGATCGGCTGCCTGATCTACCCTGACGGCTGGGACTCGAATGAGGTGAGGAGAATGTGTGGGGACAAAACTGACAAATACACCCTGGGCGCCTGCACCGTGCGCTGGGCCTACATCCTGTGCATCATCGGCATCCTGGACGCCCTCATCCTCTCCTTCCTGGCCTTCGTGCTGGGCAACCGGCAGGACCACCTCCTCCCCTCGGATTTCAAAGTGGAGAGTAAAGGTGAGTGCAGTGGGATTGCTCCTGAACGCTCCCATGGCAGCGTTTCAGCCCCACAGGGTGATGCCTGGAGAGCTCCCTGGAGCAGAGGCTGGATAGTGCTAAAGGAATAAAGCAGGGATTTATTAAAAGGCCTTCAAAGACACACCTTGGGCAGTACAAGAGCCCAGCCGTGGCTCTACCCAAGATGGACCCCGGGTCAGTTTTCACACTTTTATAGGTTTTGATCCATTTCCACATTGAGGTTAATTGTCCAATTCCAGCTCCAGGTTCTGCAGTCCCACCCTCCCAGATTGTCTCCTCAGTTCTCTGCTGTTTGCACTTTTTTTGGGCCCAAAGCTGCAGCGGTGTCCTTGGTTCTGCAGCTGGAAAAGGACTCTGCAGTGCAGACTCTGGAAAATATGAAAAGCTAAAAATACAAAAGCTAAAACCTAAGGCACCGATGCCATTGCTGTTGCTTGGGTGGCTGGTGGGTGGCTTCATCCCTGCCACAGTCACACCCTGCTCTGTAGGGATGGAGAGCCAGCAGCAGGCAGAAAAATGGCAGGAGCCCAAATTCACCCAGATTACCTTTCCCAGGCCTCAGGGGCTTTCTCCTCATCTTGTTTTAAACATATTCCTTTTTGAAAACAAACCTGCAAAACACACCCATCCTCTCCATTTCACACACTAACTCTGCAATTCTCTTTTTGTTTTACAGAAGAGGAAAATGACTGACAGAGCTGATCACCATGTAAGTGATAATCCACACAGATTTTTAATATTCTCAGCATCCACAATGTCACTGTTGTAGTCTGATTACCAAAGGACTGACAGCTAATTTTGCAACTGGAGACCAAAATTAAAAATACCAATTTTTATAATAAATAAAAAACAATTGGTTTTATTTTATAAAGTTTTTGCTTTGCTTCCCAAAACTGGGAAAGCACAAACCCTTTGCACAAAGTGCAAAATAAAACAAGCATAAAATTTGAAGTCATACTCAATTTCCTAATGGCTGACTTACTCTTTCTGTTCCCAGGGACATCCAAAGCTCTTCTTCCATCAGCCCTTTTCTTTGAAGTGACTCTTCTAGGAAGCTTAAACTTACCAAATTCTGTGGATTTTCTACAGCTGTTTTCTTCACCCATGGGGCCGCTTTTGGCTCACAGCTCTTGTGGAGCTTATTTGGTAGGAAGAGCCCAAAATGGACATAAGAATTTTTCTGAGTCAATCAGCAAGAGGGACAAGAGGGGAAGGATGGCAATTTGCTGCTTTTTGGGGGGGTTTGTACACCTTCTTTCAAGGAAATTACACGTGAATTAAAAAAAAAACACCACCAAAACATCAGTGTTTTGGATTTTGTGCTCGTCTCCTGAGGGCAGAGGAAACCCTCTGCCATATCCCAGGTTGCCATTTTACTGGAAAAATACCATGAGAGGCTCCCAGCTGAGCCATGAATCAATTTTCTGCTCTGGTCAACAATAACCCAACACAACCTCTGGAAAAGGGCACTTTTCTGGGAAAAAAAAAAAAAAAAAAAAGAAAGAAAACCAAACAGCAAAACCTGTGCTTGGGACAGCACCTGCAAAGCACAGCAGATGGTGCCAGTCAGCATCAACTCCCTGTACCACCCCATTAATCTGATTTAGCCATCATCTCCCACCCCACCCACCACCCACCCCTGGCACAGCCCATTTCTGCAGAAGACAAAGCAGCTCTTACCTGGTCAGAGCCCCAGATCAGCCCCAAATCAGCCTGCACTATCATTTTCATCTGTACTCACTCTCAAGTGCTGGGTCCTGCAGCACTCAATTCAGTTCAGTTCTAACAAGTACCTTCCAGTTTTGTGCTTCCCTCTAAAAAGTGTTTGGAAATCTTTATTGAGACTCTTGGCTGCATAAGACAGCAGAGATATGACACACTTGAAGAAAAATGTACTTTAGAATGGAAAAAATCCAGCAAATTGTCCTTTTTTTTTTTTCTTCTCCCCTTTTCAAAATGGATCACAACACCAGCAACAAAATCTTTACTTACCTCATTCTGGGAATCAAAACTGAGTGTTCACCAGTGAAGCAAATTCCATCCCTGAGCCCCTGACTCAGAACAGAATTACAAGGGGAATGTATGAAGACTAGGGCTCAGTTATTAAATAATCTGTTTATTGTAGGGCTTTCACAAAAGAAGAAAAAAAAAAAAAAAAGACAAAGCACCCAAGTAGAAAGAATAAAAATGTATTTTCCTTCAGGTTTTAGACTGACGCAGCAAGTACAAATCATTTAGGTGTGAGCACTTCATGGCAATTTGGAAATGGAACAAACCCCAAGTGAACGAGCAGACGGTACAAGACTGAATCATGACAGCTGCTTCTGCAGGTCTTCAACACACAAGCTGGCTCTAGCCTTGGCTTTCATGGTAAAAAAACCCCTTCTCCAGTCAGTGCTGGCAGAGAGAAGGGAAGGAAGGATGGACAGGAGCTCTCAACAGTCAGAGAATGCAGACCCCTTCTGGAAAATGTTCCTTCATCAGCCAGTCTCAAGTTGGCAGGACCAGGTGAGCTTTCAAGACCACAGGAATTGTTTGCCCTGCCAACGTATCTTCACAGTCAGTTGGAACCCACAACTGTCTGCAGTCCTCCTGTAACAGGTACAGAAGTGACCCACGACTGGAAAATGCCAGATGAAAGGAAAAAAAAACCAAAAGAAAAAGTTAACTCAGCAGTTTAAAACATTTTTTGGTATGTTACCTGCCTTTCTTCTTTTTTTTTTTTAATTATATGCATAGAGAACCTGATCTACCACTAAAGGAACATGCAGCATGATTTGCATAAATAAGCCAAATCAGGCTCTGAACTGGAGAAACTGTTCAAGTGGATTAAATGACCTGGTTTGTGAGTGAATGATCCTTAGGAACCACAATTCCCAAACACACACACAGAAATGACATGTAACAGTGCTCTTGGCAGCTTTGGCAATGGAAATTGTCTTGGATAGCATCTGCATGATCTCCAGCAACTTCTATCCCCTGCAAGCCACCACAAATCCAAAGGCCCGTTTGGTCCAGAGTAAGGAAGTGACTCTGAAGTCTCAACGCTGCCAAATCTTGCTTAGAGAAGAGTGGGATGCACTGAATCTGTACCAGGATGGGCAAGTCTAGAAGAAGCCATCATAGAACTATCAAATGCCACAGCGATTTAACTTCTAATTAAAATTAACTCATTCAACCCATTATGTTTGAGAAGTTTACATAGAAACCCCATAGAACACTTTTTACTCGGGGCACCTCTAGAAACAGCTTCTAATCCAGTATCTATGTGGAAAAGTCATTTCTCTTCCACTTCTGCTAGCTCTCTTCTTGTGCTAATGGCCCAGAAAATAAAAGGCAGTCCCATCCTGGGAAGTTATTTCTGAAGGCCTGCACCTGAAGCAAATTAAAAATCTTTACACTGGAACTTCAAGTGTTGATTTTCAAAGTTCAAGGCTGCAGCATGGCTGTGATATAGGTGCTGCAACCCTTCCCTTGGAAAAAAAATGAACGGTCAAAAAGGAAAAGTCAGAGCAGACTGCATCAGTGAAAGCCAATCTCTCACAAATACCACCTCAAGCAAGGCAAAAAAAGTGCCAGTAAGGGATAAAAAACCCCCAAAACTTATGGCTCACTATAATGTTAAGAGTTGCCTGCAATAAGGCTCTCTCTGCAGGCTGAGGGTGCACCCATCTGTTTGCTGAGGGTTGTGCGTTGAGTCAGTTCCAGCTTTTGCTTATTTTCCTTGTCACCTTTTAGTCACAGGCGTTGAAGTAGAAAACATCACCAAGTCCAGAAACTATTCTGACTATCAAGGGCACAGGGAAGGAGAAAAAGGAAATGGCCAGGGCACTTTGGAGGAAGAAATAAAGGATGCTAAAATGTAAGTTTAAAAAGCTCTTTCAAAGGCAGCTAGAACTAAATAAAAGTTTGTGACTGGACAGCAAAGAATACAGTAGACATCTAGAGAGTGATGGAGGATTTCAAGGTCTTTGCTCTAACAAGGATCTGGCACCACCTTGATGCCAGCTGTTACTTCTCACCCCATCAGTACCTACTGGATCAACAGTGGGAAAATTGACTCCTGAGTCAGTGAGATCTTCATGGGAAGAAAGGAGAGTTGGAATTTAGCTAAGGGAGTTATCCGAGCACAGGTGAGCTCACATCAGTCACACACGGTGCCTAACAGTGAGGAGACTGAGGAAAAATCTCTTATTCTAGTCAATTAAGTCTTTGGTGAAGCCCAATCAAGGCAAAACCACAGATGAAGCCTGTAGGCTGAGGAGAGTCCCCATTAAGTCACACAAACAAACTCAGCAGAACAGGTTAGATTTATCTAAAATCTTGGAAGCCTTGAAGGAAGAACTCCACACTGAAAGTGAACAAGGAGAAAAATGGATCTGGGAAAGGGCAGCTGGGTGTGTAGGCTATGCTGTAAACCAGAGTATAACGTTGTGGCATTGCTTGGAAGCTTCTAGGAGTTAAGCCAAGGGTGCCTGAGACACTCTGCTGCTGTAGCTCGTTTCTCTGGGATCAGCTCCAGCATAGGGAGTAAGAAGTCTGTGAATGCAGCTGCCTCATCTTGGGACCACTCATATTTTTCCACCAACACTTCAAAAAGGCCCCAGGGCTTCAGTTTGGTGATGTGCTTCAGATCACCTGAAAACCCAAGACAAACGGGTTAAGTGCAAGATACAGGAACAGAGCAGCTCAGTAAAATTGGCTGAGCAGCTGAACATGACAGAGTGAACTCAGAGACTGTTCTAAGGGAATACAAAGTGCTGGGGCATGCTGAAGGGAGAAGTCAATTATATTAAACCCCTTTTCTATCTGCTTTAGAAGCCTGTTATATAAATGCATTTCCTCAAAGGGTTCTTTTTTCACCTCCCGCTATTTCAGATCCCCTATCAGCAAATATTAACTTCATTAAATCACCAATTATGCTGCTTGACATGACAGATAAACTGTGCCACTGACTCTGGAATACATGCAATGCATGGAGCACTGTTTGAGAAGGCAATACACTACTAATAAAGAAGGGTTGCTTTTATTAAAAAAATTATTAAACTAGGTCGAAACCTAATTTTTTGACTCCATACATTTCTGGAGCACTTTCTGATAATGTTCTGTGCTCTGAGCAACCTGGCTCATGATGCCAGGCACTGTTTAAGGTGCCTGGCATGCCAGAAATGGAGTCAAGCTGTCTAGAAAAGCCTTCAAAAGTGAGTTCCCACCTCTAGCTGACAGAGACCAGCTAAATAAAACCCCATCAAGTTGGACAAAACATCTACCGTGCTGTTTTTCTACCTGCTGCATTTGATCTACACCAAGATGCTGAGCACTAGGGTGTAAGATGCTTTTAGGAGTAAGACAAAAATGCCTTACATTTAGCTGCAGTTTTACTGATAAAGCTTTTCATAAAACAAAGGAAAGACTTAAAGATGCCAACTTTGCTGGCATCTGTTTCTAACTGGCATTTCCAACAAGCCACTCTTGTGTATCTGGGCAAGGGATGAGGGGATAAAGTGATATTTGCTTTGTTGCCTTTTACCTTTTTTGGTGAAAAACTCCTTGGAATATTTTCCTGCCAAAATGAGCTTGCGAGGTATTTTCCCCAAAAGTTCTATGATCAATGCAATATGATCTGAATGTGAAAAATAAAAAGACCAAAAAGACAATGAGATTCATCCACACAAAACCTCTCTATGGTCGTTTCATGTTCTAGAATATAAGAATAAAGACACTATCCCTTAAAAATTACTTTGGAGACCCACCTGAAACCAGATTACACTAAGCAACAACAAAGACAAGGGGAAAGGGGAAAACAAATACTGGCAATTTGAGGCATAATCAGTTTGAGACACAAGGTAGAGAATCCAGCAGCAAGAGGAATGCAGAACACCAGAACAAGAGCATGGACTTCATTACTCTGTGTATTGCAGAGGCTTGAGCACAGTTGCTGCTGATTTGGGTGAATAATCTTTTTTGCAAGGAGCTTTTGCATTGCTGATTTGTAAGAAAAGGCTCATTTTGAAGAGGCAACCGTTGGATTTCAAGTCCTACTTTAAAAAGGAAAAACTGAGACAAACAGACCTTCATCTCGTGAGTAATCTTCCCCAGAGTGAGGCTCGAACAGATAGTCCCCTGTAGCCAACTCAAAGGCCTAAACAAACAGAAATGAGCACATTAAATCACTTCAAAACACTGTAAGATGTGCTGCAGGTTGACTCTGCAAATCTCTGTGGGCCAGAAGCAAAGCAGTGGAAAAGAATAACCTGCAGAATTACAGTAAACAGCTAAAACCTTAAATATTCCATTACAGCCTAAAAGGTGCAGTGACTTTGCATAGCTTTAAAAACTGCATTAAAAACATCACAGGCACAGCTGGGATGAATTTTAGGTGCAGGCCCACCAGTTAGCCACAAGGTTAAGGTATTTCACACGTTTAGCCTTCCTCTTCTGAGTTTTGCAAAAATAACACCATGTCCAAACTATAGTTTCTGGGGTTGGCTATTTTTAGTTTGCTTTGTTTTGCTTGGGGTTTTTTGGGATTCTTCCCTCTCCCCAATTTTCCCATGTTTTTCAAACAGTTAATCTCTGAACATCTGTCCGTAGAGATGAAAACATGTTTTAAATGAGAAAAACATCTGCACTCATTTCAACTCACCACTCCTAAATTCTGTAACACATTCACCCTTTATGTATTCACTTGTACTCAGAACACTACCCCTGACCTCCTGTATTCTCAGTTTTCTTTATGAGCTGCTGGTGCCAAACAATTGAATCAGGCACACTGTATAATTCTGGCCACATGCTCTGCAGAGAAAACATGACCCTACTGCATTTCCTTTCACCACATTCATCAAAATCCCAGCTTGTTTTCCAAAACAGCAAAAATGTCTATTTTCCAAGCTTAAATTATAAACCCCAAGGCTTGATTTGTAGAAGACAGAGTGGAGACACTGAAGAGGCACATGGAGTAACTGGCTTGACTGATTTTTTTTCACTGTCATATTCTACATTTGTCAGCTGTTACAGGAACAGCTTCAGTCTCATCTCAGCACTACTCAGACTGAACATCGATTGCAAACCTGCAGAGAATGATTAGAATTAGAAATAATATTGAAGGCACTTGTGAAACAGTGCTAGATGCAGCAGAAAGGCTTTTTTTTTTTTTTTTTAAATAATATAAAAAGACATTGTGTTCAGAATTGCCTGGTTGTCCTGTTTTTCCAGAAAGCACGATGGCAAAGTACAATCATATTTGAAATCTGCTGATGTTGGACAACAAAACTTTCAAAAGGAAAGCTACACGTGGAAAAAGAAAAATAAAAAAACCAACTCTGTTGTGGAAACTTATTATTCAGCAAGTCTAGAAGTTGACTGAACACTTGTAAGGGATTTTTGGCAGTCCCTCAGCAGCTGAGGGGGCAGAGCACAGAGGAGGAACATCCCCAGCTGGCAGAACTCACCATGCAGGCTGTGCTCCAGATGTCAGCAGGGGTGTTGTACCCTGACCCTATCAACACCTCCAGGGACCGGTACTGCCTCGTCTGGATGTCTTCAGTGAAATGTTTGTGCTAAAGAGAAGAAATGTTTTACTAAACAGCTCAAGACTGCTTAGAAGAAGAGAATCAACAACCTTGAAGGCCAGAGTAGATCAAAGCTCATTACCACTACATTTCAGCTGCATTTTACATCCTCGTTAACTATTTCCTAATATTTTTTGTAAGTGCTGTTTAAATGCCCTACATGAGATACTCCTCCTCAAGTGACACAGTCCAGCAATTTAGAGGAAAGCAAGCCACAAAAACAGAATAAAGGAAGACTCTGCAGCATCTCCTACCCAGTTCTGGCAGACAGGACATGGTCCAGCTCCCTTAAAGCAGATAAGCAACACCGATGTGAGAAATCACCTTGTCAGGCACTGCAAGTCTGACTGCAATTTGGAGTTGAGACTCTTCTCTCCCAACAGATCTGAAGTCATTTGCCATTTTAGAAGCCAAGTCAAAAAAGATATTTCTTCTATTTGAAATGTCAAACACTTGAAAGCAGCACAACACAACCATCAAAGAATAAAACTTGGGAGTTTTATTGTGTGAGTCTCTTTCATGTGCTTGTGAATGCACTGAAATGGTCTGACAAGCTACAGAACCAGCTCATCAGAGCTATTGTTTACAAGTTTGTAGCTCTCCTGGAGACTGAGAAACTCCTTCAGCAATTTCATGTGAACAGATTTCTATACTCTCTCTCTGAAATGGCTCACATCCCTATAAGAAGTAACCAAACGCCAGTGAGGCACTCAAAGCATGGACTGAAATTTTGTGTTTAGAGGACCATTTCCTTCTTTGTGTCCCTGCTTCTCCCTCTTTTTTCCCCTGCCTTAGTTTCAAGCTGTCACTGCTTTCACAGCCAGCTCTAAGGGTCTGTTTTACAGACTATTTTCCATCTTGGCAAACTGACTGAATCTGCAGCTTTAAAAAGTCAATGTGAAAAGACTAAACTTACCACCCAGCAGGCATTTCCTAGGTCAGCTATCTTCACTTTGAGCTTATCTGCATTCTTGGGCTCAAGAGGATTAAGAAGGAAATTCCCAGCAGCTGATTTTCCTAGAGGCAATGTGTACAACAGCTGATTAAAGCTCCATAGGCAGTGTCACCATCTGTCACCCAAATCCCAGCGACCTCTCCCCAGCCAGGAAGTTTTTCTGATGGATCAGAACTGTTCCCTCCCTGATGCTTGGGTATAAAAATGAGCATCACTCTGCACTATCAACAACATCATTAAGACCCAACTGGTGTTATTAAACAGAAGGATAAATGAGCATATGCAACAATGATTATTTCCCAGCATTTTTTGCACAGCCTGTCTGTATTTTTTTAAAAACCCTGTTGAAATACGGGCACTGACAGAAACAAAACAAACCTTACAACACCCCTTAAGCCTTCCTAAATTTTTGAAGGAAGAGCCCTCATGTTACAGCATCTTTTTGACATACCCATCACTCACTGCTGTAACACAGTTACAAGAGCTAAAGGAGGTACTGGGAAAATGGAATGTCACGATGGAGAACATAAGTATTAAGTCACTAAATGACATCCAGCTGTACCTCTAAACCTAAAATTTGGGAGAGTTTGAAGCTGTACATTTGGGAGAGGGCTGTGAGAAGCAAATGATGTCAGTAACCTAGCAGAAGCATCCAGCTAAGTGCAGTTTAAATTTCAAAATTGAAATTTCGCTCGTTACTTTTCATCCATATAACTCCCCTAGTGGTACTCTGGCAAGAAAATGCTAGAACAGTTTTTTTTTAGTAAACACAAATAGTAATTTTACCCTCCTTCTCCAGGCAGATATATATCACCTGGAATGGAGACAAAGATACAAAAATGGGCAGTTTTACCAATTCATATTTTTAACACATACCCACCTGGAACATGTTTAAATTGCTGTATACTATTTCATGTCTTATTTTCTCCTAAGCCTACAAGACACACTTTTTTCCACTCTGAAGAAAATCGTATTTAAATAAAAGCATTAAAGATAGTTTTTTTTTCCTTACACTAAGCTTTGTTTCAGGCTGCAATTTTCTGGGAAAACATTTACTCATCTTGAGTAATGGAGAGAAGTTACCTTTGCTCCACATTAAGAACCAAACTGTCAGAACACACTGAACATACCTACCCCTTTATTTAACAAGTGACAATATGTAGGCTTAATGAAAATCACATAAGCAGCACCTGAGTCAAAGGAGGAACTGTTACTTCACTGAAAACCAAAGGTACAGATGTTTTTAAAAAGCAGGAATATTTATGCACTCAAAAATGAAAACTGAGGCACAAATACAACCAGCACCTACAAACAGCAAACATCTTGGAGTATGATTGTCAGGTTAATTACTTCTGGCAGAAAGCTCTCATAACAGGTGGTTCTGATCACAAAATGAACATTTGAACATTTCTATTCATATGGATGAAGTGTTATAAAGAAATCTCCCACATCAAGGAACCCTTTCTTACAAGGTTCCTCTTATACCTTTGTTGTCTGTCGGGCTGTTATTCTCATTCTCATCCTCTGAAGGGATCTCTGTCCTGATGCTTTCCTGAAAATTGTTGATCCCTTTCTCACTGAACACCTTCTCTTGGTTGGATGAGGGCTGGCACACCATGGAATCCTCTGAGGCCAAGGGCACAAACAAGTCCGACATTGCTTCTTGGGGCCTGTTCTCTGAGTCACTGCTGTGCTGACTGTAATTACAGCTGTGCAAGCTCTCAGTCTTCTGTGTGTGAGGGTGACTGCCACAGTCATTGGCATTGTGGAGGTCATCCTCGAGTCGCACAGACCCTTCATTCCCAGAGTCTGCGAGGTCTGTCATTGGGATCACTCCGTTGCAGTTGATTTCTGGTGCACGTTTTCCCACGCTGCTTTCCATGAGATTAGACCCCTCCTGTCCAAGGGCTTGTGCTGCAAGAGGGGAAAAAGAGAATGTAGCAGAATAGGTCTTAATAAATAGCTGGAAGGTGTTCAAGGAGACCCTGAGAGGTAGGGAGTACTCTAAATGTAACTGAACACAGCCATTCACTCAGTTTGGAACAGGAGATTTCTCAGTCTCATCAGAAGGACAGAACCCAATGCAAACAGGTAAAATGACAACAGACACTAAAGGGGCTCCCTCCTCATACCCCTGAGAAAATGGACAACACTGTCCACATCATGCTGGCAATGCTTAAGCTCCATACCTGGCTTTTTGCTGACATTTTCCTCTGGTGGACTGACTTTTATATGCATTTCCAGAGGGGTCTGAGCTTCTTCCTCCTCTTCAGGCTGTGTCTGTCCAGGGTTTGCTTCCTTCTCCATTTCCTCTATTTCTTGCATTCGCTTCTCTAACAACTCAGCCTGTCTTTTCTGCTTCTTTTTCAACTTCTTTTTCTTATTCTTTGACATTTTGTCAGCCTACACAGAAGCAAGCAGAGAAATTGGACTTAACATTTTATACTTCAATAAATTTAAAATGCACCAAGGTTGAATTTATCTTAGAGCTGAGGAACAGTCTCTGATGAAAATGCTGGAGACAGCTCCTCTCCCAGATAAAAAGCAGCTATTCTGGGTTTTGAACCACTTGTCTATGGTTTTTATTAGAGCATTTTTGCCCTGACCTGAAAAACCTACATTATTCTCCAAGTGAGGGAGATCTCAGTCTCCTCAGAACAGTCACTTTCCCAACAGACCTTGAGATCACCACAAGAACTCCTTGTTCTGGTGATGAGCTAATACCATTTACAAGTCCAAGACAGCATTGAACCAGATGCCTATGCCAAACACAAATCCCACTTTTTCCTTCTGATATGAGATTGCTTTCTCTTAATGCTGACTGGATTATAAAACAATGCAGGAGATACTATCAGTAGATGCATACTTACAGATAAAAGCTATTACACTTACTGGTTTTGGCTGTGGTGCAGTGCTCACTGAAAGAGAAAGGCAGATCAGTAAATCAGTATGGCTATACTCAAAAACTGCAACTGCATTCTAATGTTAAGGTACATTTTTCCTATGTGGTTTGATAACATTTTAATGATATCAGCAAATGTGATTTTGAAGGCTCATTTCCCTACAAAAACATAGCAAAAAAATAAAAAATAAAAAAAGCTAAAAACATTAAATGAGCAAATGCATAATTCAAGTTTCAGACAGGAGACTTGCTTGACTGATATCAAAGACTTAAACTTCCTGTCACGTAGCTTCATTTACTGCATGTATTATGCATCCTACCCAAATGAAAATGCAAATCAAAGCATTAAAATACCAAACTTCAGGGAGCTTCCTTAAGCTAAGATATGCTGTGATCAGTTCAGCTCAATGTAAGATTATGACTGACAGAGCCTTCCAATACACACTGCAGCAGTTTTTGAAAAGTACACACAGCTACAGGTGGATATTCTGAGGAGGAACATAAGAGAATTTGCCCTCAGATCTTTAGGGATGTTGCATGTCAAGGAAGCTGTTTCTGTTACAGTTTTCCAGACTTCTGCAACCTGACAACAAGTAACTCATCTTGTTGAAACTCCATCAAATGCATTTCCAGCATCATGCAATGAAAGGTAATAAATTTTGAAGGAAATGTGAGAATTCTGCCACATTTTCACACCAGTTCTATACTGAGTGCATCAACACTGTGCTACATAAGACTGACTTTACCAGTGCCAGATTAGCTGTTGTTAAAAGCAGGCTCCAGTGTGAATTTATCCTCCCTCTTGTTTTCTGATATAAACTGCCTTCCCCATCATCTGAGTTACAATTTATGACTCATTTCCCAATTCACACTCATGTTTTCAAAGGTTACTTGCATTATTGTTCCACTGTACTCAGGAAGTTTTCCTAAGTGATGATTTGGGGGTATGTGGGAGAAACAGCATCAATTTCCAGGGAAAATAAAGAGAAAAAAAAAAATTACCTGCAGAGCCAGATGGTGGGGGAGCCCCAGATCTCTGCCACTCTGTTGCCTCTGCAGCCAGCCTTCGAATGTACTGGTCATTGACACACAGCAGGATGTTCTCAGGCTTTATATCTGTGTGGATGATTCGACACTTTGTATGCAAGTAATCCAGGCCCTGAAGAACCTGCAGGCAAACGA
The DNA here is from genome assembly GCA_018697195.1 of Certhia americana. Classification (NCBI taxonomy): domain Eukaryota; kingdom Metazoa; phylum Chordata; class Aves; order Passeriformes; family Certhiidae; genus Certhia; species Certhia americana. The sequence goes on from JAGMWU010000028.1 coordinate 4,294,662, forward strand.
CAAGGAAGTCAACCATCAGCCAATCTAATTGAGAGCAAAGTGAAAATGCAAAAATGCCCAGGATGGCCGGCGAACCTAAAAGGGTTTGTGTGTTTCAGAGTACTCCAGGTTAGAGCTGGTGTTATCAGGGTTACTACCCAGTTCCACAAAAAAAGAGATTTGCATACAGATTTTAGCTAGCATTTAAAAATACTCTACTTACCTTCATAACTTAACTTACCACAGGTGAAAATCTAATTTTAATACTCTACAATAAAATCACACTTTCCCCCTCCCCTGCGCCTCCCATGTAAAAAGGTGATTCTTCTTAGGCAACCACCCAGTAGGGAGAACCAGTTTCTCTTGCTCTTCCCATCATTAAGCACCATGCTTACTGTGACAGCTTTTTAAAAATACCTCACTTATGAGGAATGACTGAGGTAAGAAGAGGTTAAAAGCAAAAATCATCACAGTTTAAGTGTCAGAAAAGAACTATCTGCAGCAGAAGGGGCTTGCAGTAGAGAAAGGAAGTACAAACCCAAGAATATTTTGTTGCCTGAGGGAGATATCACAGATTTTAAACTTTTGCTTCGCTGGATCTGAGATAGATAAGCAGAATAGTTTTAAGTGGGTCAAAAGGAAGAGTGCAGTCAGAACTGGAACTTACCTGTTTGATGATTTTTTTGACACAAGGGAGTGGAAGACCCTGATAATTTGACTTGATGATCCACTTCAGGAGATGATGCCCCAGAACTTCAAACACCATACAGATATCTAGAACTGAATCAAGGAAAAACCTGGACATCCAGACCCAAGGAGCCCTGAAATCCCAGGATTGAGGATCAAAAGAAATCCATACCAACTGGGCACTTTATGTTGAAGAATCCTCATCCTTCTGACACAGTTTGGAAAAGCTGCCTTCCTCAACAGCATTATCCTATCCTACACAACAGTGCCATTATCTAAAATAAAATAAAATAAAATACAGAGGGATGGAGCTGCACAAAGGTCCCACTGCAGCAGAAGCAATCTCCTGCTTTGAGTGGAAGCCAGTTGCACAAATGTACATTAGTATTTACTGTATGTTTTGGAGCAGCCTACGCTTCTGCCCCAGGCAAAGCTCAATCCCAGATCTCTCTGTACCAACATTACCTGAAAAGATAATAAAATTTCCATTTCATAAGTAATCTTCAGAACAATAAAGTCACTTTCTTTGCCCTCCTTTGCCTCTTTAACAGCAAAACAAACTTTTGACAAGCCTGGATTTCAACTATATTTATATGATCTGCTTTTTAGCTCTAAGATCTCAACAGCTACAGTCACTCCAGTGACACATTCAGTACAGTGCCCTTGTTTTAGAAGCCAAACTTCTCTGAGTTTATTAGGCTGCTTTTCATCTACACTGGCAGAAAGCACACATTTCACAAGATTGGAAGAAACACAAGCTCAAATCAACATTTACTTAGAAAAAAAGAGAAAATGCATTATGGGTCTACTGTTTATAATCTACAGCTCAATTCTCTCAAGCAGCCCAGCAATTCTCACTGAAAAAAAAAAAAAAAAATTAACTGATCTTGATGTGAAAACAATGCACAAAAGTCCATCTTTCAGATTTTGAGAATCCATTATTATCACTTACTACAAATCACTGCCTATGAGAAGGCTGTTCCCAGAACTACAGGCCACTGTCAAAGCAATACACTGCCAACATCCTAACATTGCTGATAAATTACAAAGTAAGATGTTTCCATAACTAAAAACCAAGCTTATTTTCAATTTACAGATGGCTCATTTGCTATTTTCAGCTACTGATTTTAACATGCTGTACTGCTTTACTGAAATAACAGGTCATTATCAGGCTGCTTACAAAATTGAGGGGTTGAGATAGATGGGCTCTCCTACCTCAAAGGTACCTCTGACACAGCCACTCAGTCCTGATTCACAAATTGGTGGCAGAACATTAAAAGCACAACCAAGCAGAGCTGACACAAATTACACCAGACTGAATCATCACTCTGGATCTGAGCTCAGCAGGCAGTTTGGAGGCTGATCCTTCTACAGAAGGTTTCCTTGGGCAGAGAAAGGGATGTCTGGGCATTGCCTGCCAAAGCAAGGCAGCTGCCCAAGCAACTCCCATCTTTCTGCAATTCTTGGCTTTTATTCCACAAAAGGATACGGGAACCATTCACTCCTGAAATCTTGAAGTCGTCTAATAACTGAACAACTCTCTCTTTGCTTGGGTCATTTGGGTCACTGTTGCGGACCTGCAGAGAAAGAAAGTTATTCTGGTTATTTTGAAGTCAGATCCACTGCACTGTTTGGATCCTACACAGACTCTTGATGATCTATATGAAATACCAAGCAAGTGACGAATGTAAACTTGCCAAAGTGGGGAAAAAAAGCAAAATAAAATTGAGCCCAACTCAAGCACTCACCGATTTCAGCAACTTGATTTCATCCAGTGCTGTTTCTGTGTAGTGCTCTGCACTCTTCACCACCTTCATTGCCACAAATCTCCTCCCTCTGTGCATACATGGCAAGTAAATTTGGAACTGTTAATGCTCACACAAAGAACTTATTCTCCAGGATTATGGCAATTCTTTCACATGCAAAAGAGTTTATTTCATGCATCATGGAAAAATAACGTTTAAACACTCAAAGCCTGTCTTTGAGTCTTTTTTAACAAAAGATTCGTGTTAGTCATTTCTCAAAATATGGAATAATAGGCCAGAGACTGAACACAACTCTTCCCACAGATATGGTTTGTCCTGTTAAGTTCCTCCCACACACTTGCACGCACAATATCTCAGAAGAAATTCCTGTACTAGGATGTGGACAGCTAATGCTTTGTGTTTTTATCTGAAAGTAAAAGGATGTTTCCTGCTCAAGTTTGTGCACTCCTAGCAGGAACACCAGCTGGAACAGGAGCACTTACTGGATGTCCCAAGCCAGCCACACGGTGGAGAAGTGGCCCCATCCAAGCTTCCGAATCACGTGGTAACGTCCATTGAAGAGATCTCCTATTTTCACAAGGTGGTAACCCCCTGGGAAAACACAACCACCAGAGAGCAGGTGTGGGGAACGAGCACCACAATCACTGCAGCACCACAAAATATTTCCTGAGTGAAAAGACCTGAAGTGTCCTAGGCTGACCACCTTTGAAAAATACAGGTTGTGGTGGTAACAGAATCTTCCAGCTAAATATCAGCATTGCTTTTGCATGCTCTGACCCTAGAATGTGAAAAAGGTAGTGCAGTCGAGATCCCAACAGTTTTCCTTGTAATTTTCCTGACTGAAAGGCACTATGCCACTGAAAACAGGACAGTCTCCTCTGCACCCTTCATATCTCTCAAGCTACCGTACAGGGGGATTTCATCACAGAAGCAAAAACATGAAAGCCAAAGATGGAACTGGCAGAAATCAGAACAAAGAAAAGGAATTGTGATTTGGTGTTTTCATTCGCTCTGTATTTCGTTTCTGCTCAGAGAAACAGGGGAAGGCTATTTGTAGAAACATTTTTTCTGAATAATGGATATCAAGATAATGATCTGATCTTCAAAAGAAAACTGAAGAATATGAAAAGGATTTGAAAGTGTCCCTTTTACAATGAAATCAAAAAAATAATTAAATTCCTACTTGCTTTTATCAATATTGAAAGCCCTCTGGCACAGAGGAAAAGTTAACAGCTTTAAACTTATGCATTAAAAACAGTTCTGCAACTCAAAGCTTGACTGATAACAGAGGAAAACTTGGAGACCACCTTCTCCATTTCATGTTGGCTTGAAAAATGTTATAATCATGCAGTTTCAAAGCACTCTTAATGTAAGAGGAAGGCTATTTTCATTCTCTACAGCAAATGGCAAATGGAGGGGATTCCTTGATTGCATTAAAAATCCTGCATCTTAAACAGACAAGTGCTCACCTTTGCAGTAATCGTTTGGATCCTCTTGCTCATCATCATCTGACCCCAGGATCTCCTCCTCTTGCTCTGGAAGATCATTCTCAGAATGAGCAGCAGGGCCCCGGTGCTGGGTGTCAGGTCTGAAAGAGATCACACTGGGTGTGACACAGAGCTCACACCCTGTCACACTCAGAGCTCACAC
>JAGMWU010000028.1:4298753-4314400 GCA_018697195.1 Certhia americana
CTCACACCACGTGTGTGTCACACGCACAGAGCTCACACCACGTGTGTCACACACACAGAGCTCACACCACGTGTGTGTCACACACACAGAGCTCACACCCTGTCACACACAGAGCTCACACCCTGTCACACACACATTACTCCTCAAGTCTGCAGCTTCCAGAGCACACGAGGACTGCTGAGGATGGAGGAGATGCAATATTCAACCTTCAGAAAAGCTGTTCACATGTCAGTGCTTTTATTCCTAAGCTAAGATAAAATTGGACAGAAATAACTTTTTGTATACTAGTAAGAAATGCACCTTAATGCCCCAGATCCACTTTCATAGTGGAAACAAGAAAAGTCCTGACAGGACAGATTTAAAAGCTTAGTGATCCCACCAAAATATTAGCCTCTGAGCCCATTCTCTGCCCTTCTCTAAAGCAGATTTATACTTTATTTGCTATCCTAGGTAAAATCTGAAAATTTAAATATTGATTAATTTTATTTTAAAGACTAACATTAATTAGTTTTTACCCTCTTTTGGGAAAAAAAAAAAAAAAAATTAACCGGTGTTTTACAACTTGTGGCCCTTTGTTCCTTTCACATTCAAGGTCAAATGAATATTTAACAGTCCTTCTGCTTCCAGCACTTTAGAACACTAGAGCCCCTAATCTCGACATTTATTTCTCCTGTTCCCAAGGGGCAGGCTGCATTTTTAGTTCATCTCTTCACTCAACATCCAAAGTTTATTACAGTTGTCTGAACTATGGGGAGTGGGAGGATGCAGAGCAGATGTTCAGTAAACCCTCCTGAGAGCTTGTGATTGCAGAGGGATTGGAATCAGGCTCCAAGGTGGTGGAGGTTTTGCACCTCCACATTCATAAACAGAAGTGTTCATTTTATGTGTTTAACGTTCCACCAAATGTGCTACTCTGAGTTCTTGCTTGTGAAAGCCATGGCAGCGAAGGCCAGCTCCATGCTCTCACACATGTGGCTGTGCTCCCCAAATAAAACATCTCCCATATCTCAGCTCTTTCATGGCATCACCCTGATCACAGCCAAACAGCTTATGAAAGGATAATACCAAAATCAGGTGATTTATTTGCTTTACAAAGCATTACAGGGAACGATTAAATGCCTACAAAGGTTCAAGATCCTTCTGTACAAAGCAAACATCTATAATGAAACAATGCCTCCAGACCTCCTTGTTTTGGCAGGATTTAAGGGCAAAGTACTGCAAGATATCAACATTAAGTTTTCTTTCCTCAGAAGCACAAGATATTAAAAATAGCTGGAGTTGTCCAAAGAAGTGGGCAGCACACTTCATTCCAGCAGTGACACACAAGCACAAGATAACGTTCTTTGCAGAGAGTTCCCCCCGCAGTGAATTAGAGGAAGTTTCTTGTATTGAAACTATTGTTGCAGGGAAGTAGCAGAACACACCGGGGCCTTCCAGCACCTTCTTTGAAATTCAGCTCATTTTGCTGCAAGAAGAAAGAACTGCCCACCTGCAACATAGGCAGGCCCTCAGATGCAGTTTTCACAACCTAGTCCTGAGCTGGAGTCCTGCACATCATATCAGGGCTGTACTAACTCATCCTAATCCACAGGAAAAATGTAATATTTCCATTTGGAATAGTTATACAGTAGAATAAATGTTCAGCACTGACCTACTACATATGCACTCTGCTGAGACTTCTCACATCAAACACATTGCTAACACACTCAAACTACAGCCATCTTAAACATCATAAAAAGACAGAAATCTTGTGTTCCAACCTGATGATTGTCACTTAAAATCCACAACTCAAGTTCATTTAAGCAAGGAAGAGCTACAAAGGTCAGTCCAGGCACAACCCATCACCAGACATTTACTTCAGTCTCCTGTCGATAAGACCTCCTTGATTTTTTTAAATTCAGGAACAGCTTAGTGGTCTCAAACCATAAACCAAAAAGTGACAAGCAAATGAGACTTTTATTAACAATCTGCAGCTTGATCCAGCCCTGAGATATTTAGTATTTAGACTTTTAATCACTGAATTATAAGTCAGGAGTAAGAAGAAGGAAACCTGCAGTAGGGGGTGCAGAAAGTCTTAATGGTCAAAGAGCTTCTTTAAAATTGCTGCATTGCTTTGGGGACAATTGAGGTACTAATAAAGTCACATATTGTCCCCAAATTAAGAGCAGGCAGCAAAGGCAAGAAATGGCACAGACAGAATGGTTGAAGAGGAGATTAGATGCTCATAGACAACAAATCCTATCGACAGAGTAAAGAGAACAGGAATTGGACAGAAAGATTTTAAGCCAGGAACCTCACACATAGCGTGAATAGTAAAGAGTAATTCTCCCCAGTGCTGTTTGGGGATTTTCACTTTTTTAACTGCACAGGATGTAAGAGATTAAAAAGGACTCAAAAGAAAATTCCCCTTAAGTGGCAGTGATGCAGACAGACACATCACGCCATTCTGCAGTCCCAGTGCTTCCCAATAATAGCAATTCCATGCATGGAGGAAGAAGTTACTGGAAGCACTAAAGCCCATTCTCCTGGAAGCTTTTTGTGCCCCTCTTAAGGGGCTGACGAATCCTGCTGCTGGCAGTCTCACACATGACACACCCTGGAGCCTGCAGCTGAGTCTTTCATGGGGATCCAAAAGCCTTTCACTTCTACATTAGAGTCTATGATAGCAACGAATGTAAGAAAGCCAAATTCAGGTCACAACCATCTACAGAGTTATTTCCTTTATGAAATCACCTCCAAAATACACCTCATTCCTTTGCCTTCCTGTGAAAATTTGTTTGATGTTGTTACACACCACCCAGTTCTTCCCCTGAAATGACCATGTCAGCCAAAGATAGAGATTAGGAGAGAATGAATCAGTGCAGAATATGTATTAATACCTAAGAAAAAATTAGATACAAAAGCACAAGCCTCATCTGTCTGCTTTGCTCACAAAGACAGTACTCTAAAAGGTACAAAAGGCTGTTAAAGGCAGCAGAAAAATCCCTACCCGGTGTTTAGAGATGACAGCTGAAAAAACTGTTGTCAAAATTGCAAAATGCAGATAAAGTATATAAAAATCCTATACCAAATGATTGTTTACACATTAAAAAACAAGTGTTACAGGGTACTTTTTTTTTTATACCCATCCCTGATCTACAGAAGTACACCGTGATCACCTTTTCCTTTTGCTCTCTCATTGTGCTAATTAATCATCAGAATGAACTGGATCTGCAGGGTCTCTCTACAACTACACAGCAATATTTTACTTAAGAAAAACAATGTGGAAGGGCAAAGCTAAGACAAAATGCTAAGCCTTCTATAGAATTCGTGTGAATCCACATTTAGAGAGACCCTCCCAAAAGTCCTTATTCCCTGAAGAGCTACAAATTCACAAGACAAAATCAGAGAGGGGAACCTACCTGCAAGAAGCACGGCCTCCCATGGATAAAGATATTCCCGAAGACAGCCCAACAGTTTTCGAAAAAGCCATCAAAAGTCAGACACCACAGTGCTGGGGAAGGAGGGGGATCATCAGCAGCAGGCAGAGGGGCTGGTTCTCCTCAAATGCAGCAAAGCTTTGTGCAAGAGTGAGGGAGAAGAGGGATTTGCCTCCAGCACCCAGCTGCAGCTGCCCAGCACTGCATTGCAGGTGAAGGGCCGTGCAGCAAGGCTGGGGCTTGCTCTCAGCTGATCTTCCTGCAAATTCAGTCATGGCAGGGGGGTGAGCATAAACATTCATCCCCTCCTCTTGATGTCTACATGTCTCTCCTTCCCTCTAATGAAATTAGAAATTCAGGCAGATACTTTGTTTCATCTTCCTGAACCAGCCGGTTTTATTTGCCTATTCAATAGCCCAGCGGACTCAAAGCTGGGATGAAGACAAGGATCGTGGTAATTGTCGACAGAGAAACCCTTTTGATAGAGGAATTCCAGCACAATCACGCAGCAGGGAAAGGGCGTTCAAAGGAAAAATGAATTTTCTGAAGTAATTCCACACCTCTCCTTCCAGAGTTACAAGAAAAAATTATCCTTTATGCTTAAAATGACAAAACAAGCAGGAGGAGTCAAATCTTCTTTAAAAAGTTGAACTGAGTATTTTTCACAGCAGCGGGTACTTAACATCATCTTCCAACAATGTACAATTCCCAGTCATTTCCTGTGCCTGTTTATCCGGCTGGTTTATGTAAGTGATAGGGGAAACAAGTCAGCAACAATGTGAGATAACAAGAAACAATTTAGAGATTTCTCTCTTAGGGAGGACTTTTATTAGTGAAAGACACACTGAAGCTGCCCCTGCACTTTTAAAGCAAGAAGTTTAAAGAATTGTCTACATCCAGTTGTATGTCTAAAATATTTTCACTTCAAAAGCTCACAGAATATGCTTTTAATAGTTTAGCATTGCCAAATCTCTTCGTATTAGAAAAGGAGCTAAAAACATTCAAAATTTTCCACTGTAGAAAAGATTTTGCTCCATGTTCACTGAAGATATCACCCAACCCCTGCAATGCACAGCAGGGATGGTAAAGAGTTATTTGCAGGAGCTAAAATTTGAGTCACTCACTTGTTCCTTATAGAAGGTGTTAAAGCAATTTGGAAAAACACTCTGGAATTCTCTGGCCAGTTTTCAGTGGAATCACTTATCTGCTCCACACACTAAAAGTAAGGCAAAAAATGATTAAGAAACCTCAGCCACACAATGTGGGTTCTTAGAGATTTGCAGAGAAGGAAGGGTGCCCTCTATAAATTACCAGACACAGACAAATCTCCGGACTCAACTTCACCACCAAACTCTGAAAGTGTTCTCTCTGCTCCAATAACTCACATTAAAAAAAAAAAAAATAAAAAAAAAAACCCCAAAAACCCCAACAAACCAACAACACTTGAAAGGAGGTGTTTGGTCCTCCTATTCAAGAGCATTAAGAGTGACTTCAAAACTCTGTTTTGGACAGAAAAGATTCTTCCTTGTCCTTAAACAATCAGAAATACTGTCCATGCTACTTAACTACTTGCCTTGAATAGATACAAAAGCCGACTCCTTCCACCCCCAAGCAAAAAAGGCAACGTACATTTAGGCCAAATCACTTTTGTCACACCCATCATCCTTAAATACACACTAACAAAAGAAGACACTCTCCTTACTCCTCTCTGTCTGCCTCTCCCTTGATATTTGCAAAGATGACGCCCATCTGGAGGAAACTGAAGGGAAATGTTTTCCTAATTTTAAGTCGCCTACAACAGTCTTTACAAGCAGTGTCACCCCTTATTGGTGAGCTCAAATTACACACACGAAACGCCCCCAAGCACAACTCAATTCAGTGAACGCAAGAGGAATGACGAACTCAGCTTCCACTGCAGGCACCAGATAAAGGCACTGCAAACACACCCCACGACTCTTCTTTCCACTTTAACCATCCAAAGATTTGCTGGGCTCTACACCCAATACAGCAAGATCTCACTTAAGGATTCCTTGTTTTCATTGGAGAAGAAGCTCCATACGGCATGGTGAAAAGCCAGGATTTAAAATCCCTCTCCCATTTCCACATCTGTGCATGGAGACAATGTCTCTTGAAGGAAGAATGCTTGCAGGCTGCATCTCATTACAATTTCTTAGTGTGCCTGTGATTTCCAGATCATGTTAAGGCACATCTAGCGAGAATGAGTGCTCACATGCAGATCTGCTGGCAAACCTCATGCTCAATGAATATGGTAACTCACTACACACAACTTTCAGGATTAATTCAGGTCTGAAATGATGAAAGTGTTTTCCTGCTTGTATGCAGCCGGCCGTTCTGCTCAAGAAATTCCAACTATTTTGGGTGGAATTATAAATCATCGATGGTGGGGGACTTAGGAGTGTACAATCCATGTTATTTTGTGATTACTGCAACCCATTCGCTGTTGCATCCCTGTTTTTCTGAATAAGTAACTGGTGTTTTCCACCAGTAGGGCACTCCACAATACTTGCTGCTATCGAGCACTCATCCCAGAGCTACAGGAATATCACTGTCAAGAACTTAAAAGAAGACTGGAGAAGGTCAAACATTTAGTTTTTAAATAACCGAACTCAGAGGCACCAAGACATACTTTTGATTAGCAGATCTGTGGGAGATCAGTTTGAAGATAAGTACTGGCTTTCACAAGAGAAAGGTATTAAAACACAAATAACAGGCAATCAAGTTTCTTGCTTCCCATCCCCACTCCCCCGCACAAGCACTTAACAAGCTGTTTGTAGAACTGTCTGCTATTCCAGCTATCACAAACCAAGGGACTTCCATGGAAACCAGCAGGTTTCAGTTATGTCCTGTCACAGTCTGATAATCACTTCTGTATTTGAATGAAAAAATTAGGAGGGCAATGCATTCTGACTCTACCTTAAACTTAGGTTCAAAATATTTAAGAAAGATAAATGAGGAAAACATAATCCAGGATCCTGATCCCAGGTAAACTTTGAATAAATTGAGGAGGAACCTGAGAGAGCTGTCAGAACTCCAGGGCTCCTCAAAGACAAAAGTGATAACATACAAGAACCAATAAAACTATCAGATCCCACTAAGAATTTTCTGCTCCCCAGGCTGCACAGATGGAAAAACCACCGTGTCTCTCTTCATAGCAATTTTAAAGAGGAGGAAAAAGTGAGGCTTCACTGCATGTCAAGAGTCTTGCCAGAAATTTTCAGGGAATGATAAAACAGCTTCCTGAAAATAATGAATATTGAATGCATTTGGGAAGAAATGGGGAGAATGCAAAACTACTGATTTAACTCTGCCACTGCTTCCCTGCAGGAACAGAGGGAGACAGAGGATCTATTGAAAGTCCTGTGAAAAAAAATCTCCCACTCAGTAAAGCCTGTTAGAAATTATTAAAGTCATCAGGGAAGGCAGAAATAGCAGAAAAAATTCAGATCGTGCATACTTTCTTGAACAAGACACATACCTTATGGCTGCCACTGCTTTTGTAGATATTCATGCTTCCAGTAATAAATGTTCTGCTTTGAAGAACAATTGGTTCAGCACCCCTTACACAGAACTAGTGATTTTGTACACAAATGTGCCAAGTTTTCCTGAAATGTAGATGTTGAATTTGATGAAACAGTATTATCATTTGGGCCTGCCACTGAAATACCCACCACCTACATATTATACAGACCTGTAGTAGCCTAGTTCTTTGTAGTACACTTGTTTTCTTCATTTCAGAGAAATGAGTTGTAATATAAAAATTTTTCTTCAGTCTATTGTCTGTTTCTGCTCTGAATCTGGATGGGTGTTTCAGACTAGTTTTTAAATTCTGGCTCTTAATCTCAGTAATAACTAAAGGAGTAATTTTCTCCTAGTACAAAGAAAACAGTTTGCACTTCTGAGGCCTTGAAACATAAAACACAGACAGAAAAAACCCACAGTATTTTACTAGCAGTTATGATCTAACAGTCACAAGTGCCCAATTTCATTACAAATTGCCTGAGACATCAGTTAAATACAACTCTATTTGTATTTTAGTTCAAACTGCTATTTCCAAACAGCAGCACAGTTCTGAAGTAAATACCAGATTTTCCTTGTGTATTAGGCTTTTGTTCACATAGTGCAGTCTTCCAGAGTATGAAATGAAGAAGGGATTCTCAGGAGGAATTTCTCCATGGAAAGGGTTGTTAAACATTGGAATGGGGTGCCCAGGGAGTGGAGTCACCACCCCAGATGTTCAAGAAATGCTTGCATGTGGCACTCAGTGCCCTGGTCTGGTTGATAAGGTCACAGGTTGGACTCGATGATCTTGGAGGGCTTTTGCAACCTTCATGATTCTCTGAATATGAATCTCTTCCAAATGCAGGCAGACAGAAGCCATGCTTCAGCATCACTTCTGAACAAGAGCTAATAAAGCAAAATTCCCATCCAAACAGCACCTGGGGTCTTCAGAAAAATCCAGCTGATGATGTCCTGTTAGCCTGCTCTGCTCCCTAAAGTGAGCCCACCCTGCTGCACCAAGGCATTACAACGTTCCCAGCACATCTGTGGGACACCTGCACAGAGCAGGGCTGAACTGCTGGCACACCCATCACACCTTCCTGGCACATCCCCATCCAGGACAGCTCATGAAACACCACAACACAGAGAATTATGTTTGCAATTCCACAGAATACAAAGAAAACTAGTAAAAGAAGAGTTCCCAGGAAAGCACTGTGCATTTCCCCCACCCTCCAAAGGACCAGGGCAACTATTACATCCAACACATCTGTCCACCTATGATGAACTCCAAAGACAAAGTAACTGATTCAAAGAACTGTAAAAGTCTTACCAAAAATGCAGAATTGGGCAAAACCAACTACCTGAATGCACCTCACCAGCTACTGAAGAGTTTACAGCTGAAATTGCTAAAGCTGTGGTAGGAAAAAAAGCTTACAAGCCCACAGGCTCATTTTTAAAGACAGGTTTTCTGAGTGCCCTCGGGATTTAACTGACTGTTAGCACCCAAGATGTTCACACCTCAAGGAATGATAAAATTAATACATCACATTCTGCCCCAGACATCTCTTGGAAAAGTTACCTTTGGGAAACAACACAAACTGCAGGAAGCTACTTCCCAAACTTTTGTTAGCAACTGCTTCTGACGTGCGGCCCTCCTGACATCCTTAACAGTGAGGAAAAGGCCTCTCATTTTCTAAAAATAGATTAAAGTAATTCTAATTCTAATTTCTTGCCTTTATGATGGTAAACAAGTGAAATTAAGAAACTGAAATCAATGCTACACTCACGGCCACAAAGCAATCCAGTAACAGTCAATATTAGAACTCAGGATCACCCTGTATTTGAGCTTGGATTTTGTCCCTCCAGGGCATTCAGCTGTCACTGTCCCTGCCCTGCTCTTCAGTTCTCCTAGAAATGGGACCTGAACAAAGGTGCACAGCCAGGACATTCTCCCAAGTGGCAGAAATGGAATCAACAAGCAGGCGAGGCAAGTAGCAGCTTCCTAATAAAACATTTGAGACAGCTGGTTTAATCAATCTTCCAATTAACCAAAAGATTTAGGGTAGTTTTATGGGATTGGGAAATTACAGGTATCTCACCTGCAGAATTCCAAGAAACTCTGCCTGCTCTCTTTCTACAGAAGATAAGGATAAAGTCAGGATAAAGACATTCTCTACTTCACTGATATCAAATTAAACTTTTAAGACAGGAAGGAGTGAAGAAATAGGATCATCCTGAATTTGCAGAAAATTAAGGAAGTGATTCATGTTCCTATAAAAATATATATTCATTTCAAAAATATATGTTCATTGCATATAAAAAAGCTCATGCACCATAATTAGAACCATAATTAGTATTTACAAGGTGTTTCTGTAAATCATCAGTTTAGACTGATCTCGTCTGAACCAAACACACAGCAATATTAACTAGTGGATGATGAAAAAAATAAGTAATTTCCCAGTTTCTTTTAACCTTCCCAAGTGCATTTTTTAGTTCTGTTTTTAATGATATTTGATTTATAGGTAAACTTGAAGCAGGCGTAGTCCATTTTTAAAATGAAAGATATTTTAATTCTTTTAAATCCCTTCAGAACATTCCCTGCATTTTTATATAATAATTCAAAATACTAAACTCAACCTTTTAAAATCATTGTTTCATGCTTTTTACTGCAAATGTAAAGAAAAAATATATTACAGAAAAAAAATTGCGTGTGTGATCTAAACTATCATGGAACATCAGACATTAAAAGCACACTGCATGTGGTTGCAAGTATAGAATTTATGGAAAGTCATGAAACAACCCAGTTAAGCCTATTTTAGAAGATTTAACTAGAGCAGCTTTGTATTTAAATAGAATAAATGTTGGGGAACTGTATCTAAAGTTAGAGGCTGACACTGAGTTCATTTAGTTGCACAGCATAAAGCACATGCAAGCTTCTTTAATTTCTGAGATACAAGCCAATAAATTTATGGTACCAAAGAGTTGCAGCATGAAGTGTAAGAATATAAACACAGCATCTGACAAACAGCATGGCTCAGCACTCAAATCAAGGTTAGTGGCAAAATCAAGAGCTAACCAGGAGTGCCTTTCACCTGTCCTGAATAAGTGGTTAGAAAAAGATTTATAAAAACGCTTAACATGCCAGCTCTGAAAGTCAGCATTCAGCAATCTCAAAATCTACACAGAAATTAGACTTCCCAGCTGCACTGTGGACTCTGTTAGCAGAGTCAATATTGCTGGTCTGCAGCTAGAGAAAGGAAAAAAAAAAATTAACATGTATAGAAATAGACAATGGATTACTCATACAGAAATTAGAGAAGGATGAGAGCATTTCAAAAATTGTCCTTATGCTACCTTCAAGAAATACCAGGAACATGCATGGAATAGCACAGAACCATAATGTAGGTCTCCCAAATACTTTGGTTAAAGCTCCTCACTCTTCAAAAGCTTCATCTCAAAACCACTGACTCTTGGCTGGAGGCAACAAGAAAAAAAATATTTTAAATCCCTGTGATGTCTCTGAGGAAGTGACTGAGAAAGCATTACTCTAGGCCTAAAGAAAAAACCCTCCAACTCCCACCTCCAAAGGCTGAGCCTTACTCACTCTTTGATTCCTAGGCACCTTCAAGGAAAAACCATCCTGAGTCAACCGAGATTTTACAGAAATAAGCAGCATTTTATGGAATGTACAGAATCAGCTCTAGGATTTACATCACTTTTCTGTAGAAAGGAATCCATGAGCAGCACTGAACACAGCACCTAGTGCAGCCTGCTGAAAGCCACTGTTGAGGATTTACTCGAGTTCTTCTAACTTTTACATCTGCCTCCAAAAGTTCCCCACACATAAAGACTCGTGACATTCCTGCGGTGGGAGAGAAGCCACACGAGAGCATCAAAGTTAGAGAACGAAGTAAACAACACACCACGGCATTCCTTCGGCAAGAATTAAGGAAAAAAAAAAAAAAAAATCAGGGGGAAAGAGAGTCGAGAGAAGCCGGTTCCTAAAGCCAGCAGCTGCTGAAGTGCCGCGGGGACTGCAGAGAGGGGACACTGACAACTCCCTCCGGGGTACAGCCGGCGGCCAAGGGGCGCCGGTAAGGACAGAACCCACCGTCCCTAAGCACCACCGCAACTCCACGGCCGGGTTTCGGGGAGCAGCAGGGACGGCAGAGCATCCCGTGCTCCATGCAGCCCAAGGAGCCGCGGCCGGCGCTGGCGAGTGGAGCCGGTCAGAGCTGGGCGGCAGAACGGCCGCTCCGAGCCACGCGCTGCGCCCGCTCCGCTCCTGCCCGCGCCGGAAACGTGCGCTCGGTCAGCTCCGCTTAAAAACCTGCCCGGTTTTTAAGCTCGCACCTTCCCCTGCCCCGAGCACCCTCCGGGCCGCCCGGCCCGGCAGCCCCATCCCCGCGGGGAGGGCCGGGGGAACAAAGAGGCGGCGGTGCCGGCGGGAGATGCCGCCTGAGGGGAGCCGCGGCCGCACTTACTTCCTCTGGGCCTTGTCCTTCTTGGCTTTGGTCCGCTTCTTCCGGGCCTGCAGCGCCAGCACTGAGGGAGAGAAGGGAGAGAGAGAGGCGTGAAGGGCGGCGGGCCCTGCGGGGGCCCCTCGGGGCGATGGAGGCCGCGCCGCGCTCACCTTTCCGCTCCATGGCCGCCACCGCCGGCGGCCCCGGGCGCCTGCGCTGCGCCCGCCGGGCTGGGCACGCGCGGGTCTCGCCGCCTCAAGCCCGCGCGGTGAGCCGCCGCCTCCGGCCGGAGGCCGCCCCTGCCGGCCCGCACCTGCGCGGCTACGACCACGCCCGGCCGCAGCGTAGCGGCTCGCCGGCGCCGCAAGGGTCAGGGGCACGCGCGGGGCCGTGCAGGAGCCGCCCCGAGATGAACGGCGGCAGGTAACGTTGTGCTGCGGTAACGCGGCAGGCGGCGGGTTAACGCGGTGCTGGCGGTAACGCGGTGCTGGCGGTAACGCGGCGGCGGCAGGGTAGACGCTCTTTGGTGGCGGCGTGTAGCGCGGTCGGCGGCGGTAGCGCAGCGGGGCGCGGAGACGGGTCTTCAGTTCGGAGCTCGCAGTAGCATCTCCGAGACTCGTACAGCCTGATCTCCAAACACCGCCGCGCTTCTCATGGCCCTGTCACTGAGGTCCACGCGTACCCCGAGCAGCGTGGCAATGCCATCGGACTCAGAGAATGCTACATAATATAGAGCATTTGTTTAATTAACACGACCGGGGGAAATCCTTTGTACCTTAACTGGGTATCGTTCAAGCTATATTTGCTGCATGGTTGGAAACAAATCACATGTGTTTAACGGTCGGTTATGTATTCCCTTTAGAACTCTGCATGTTCCACCGATCAGCAGTTTTTCTCAACACTATTTTAAACCTGAAAGGAAATCGAGACGAATGCATCTGAAAAACAGTTTTTGTGAATTCACTTGTAGATAGAGCCATGAGACTTGTAGATAAGGAGAAATGGTTAGAAACCACCAATTTCAGAAAAAATGTCAGAATGACACAGAACTGCTGCTCAGCAATGCTGTCATTCTAAACCTCCGGAAACTTGGAAGAATAACATAAGACTAATAGGGTTATGAATATTTTCCACCCGGGTTGGGACTTGAGGCTAATTTCAATGCTAATGTTACTGAGTTATACAAGCGGGCTATTAAGGGGGACATGCAAGTCGTCAGATCAGGGAAGTCTGTACCTTGCCAAGTTTGCATCAGTAGTGGGGGAAAGATAGAGGGTGATGAGGACTGGGAAAAACTGGGATAAAAGAGGCTGTTGTCCTCAACACAATCGGGAGACCAATGGAGAAAGCCCATGGCCTCTTCCTTGTTCATGGATAAAGTTACAGGAAGTCCTCGTCTTGTCTTTTGAGACATAACCTCGGGGAATGAATTTTTCTGCCACAACACTCATCAAAAAACGTACTAGACCAGCTCTGTCACAAGCTACATTTACATATTTCCATGGGTGTCTGTCAGGGCTTCTGATCCCTACTCCTGTCAGGGAGCCACAGAGGGATCAAGCCATCAGCTGGGAAGCAGTGCTAGAGCTGTGTCTGTAGTGCTTGATTTCACTAGGACATTTTAAGCACTCTGGTACTGGACTATGGATATCTTCATGGAAAAGAAGTATTGTGTGTAACTTTGGAAGACAGAAAAAATCCTTGTCATATTGTAATGTTGCGGTACATCTACAAGCATCAAATTGATAAGACAAAATTGAAGGACATCTGCTGATCGCAAAGGGAAACTAACACACGATTTTGTGGACAACAACAACAGAGGGGCCAATTTCAGCTTGCTGAAAAGATGATCAAGGTAAGTCTAAGTGAAAGACTCGATGTGTGGTAGAGTCCTCCCCTACAATGTCCTACTATCAAAGAAGACTACAAAACTTACCAGAGCAGTATAATCTCAATTAATAATAAGCTGTCTGTCTCGATCTGTACAGAGTGACTCGTGCTGTTGAGCTCTGAAGGTTGAGTGCTCACACTAGAAGGCCATTCTGTTCCCAAGGGTTTCTTCATGATGAGGGTGACACAAAACATGGTGAAGACTTGGAAAGCCACAGTGAAGTACAATAGTGCAGGATGGCATTTGTATCCGACTGAGCAATAGCTGCCACCAGTTTGCAATGAGGAAACCCTCTCTCCCTCCCTGAGATTCTGCTACATACAAGAGAAAGAAAACTCACTGGAGCATCATCCCCCTTGCATGTCTTCTTCCATACTTTTCAATTTGGGTAGAAAACACGTAAGAAAATAGCACCATCCATGGGGGGTTAGAGCCAAAAGCCTAAGCCAAGACAGGACTCAATCTTTCCAAACCATACAGCATGTCACGGTGTTTTAGCAGCAGAATAATAGTCCCAGACTCGCTCTTACCTAGGTGGTTTATCTGGTCCTTCCTCCAGCTTCCCAGTGCAGCTGACACGCTGCCACGTTCTATGGCTCCAACAACAGCTCCTGCCATGCTCTACATGCACGCTGAGGTTTCTCAGCTGACTTATGTCTTACTGCAGCTATCTGTACAAGAGTACGCAGAAGCATGGAATAAAACACAGAGAGCCGGGGCTATTGATAAAACCAACACAATTTGCAGACTGCAACCAACAGCAATCATCATGTGCATTATCTGGGGATCTGTATATCTTCTAGTTACAGTGCAGTGGTAGAGAAGCGACCTGGTTGCTGCAGCAAGCCTGCCAGGAAAGCATTTGTGGCATCCCACAGCTGGAAGAACACATTAGAACATTGCTGCAATGCAAAAACAACTGGAGTTGTCGCAAGACTGTATCAGGTAAGGAAGTTCAGGTGCCAACAAAATATAGAAAGGCGCTTTAAACTCTGACTTCTGTGGATTTTTAGAGGTATAGTGGAATATTGGCTATAAAGCAGGTGCTTGTTCACGTTTCACTACCACTGTCAGGATATATGTGCTTGGCTCGAACAGAAGCTTGTGTCTGTATGTGGGGAACAGTGTGTAGATACTGCACACCTGTCAGGAAAAAAGAATCAACACTGAGAGACCTCTCTCAGCAGGATATTTGTTTTGCAAACATGACTACCCATAACTGCATGCTGGACATTCTGAGTCTGATTTGATCCCTGGTGCTAAACTGCAGTCTTGCCGGTCAGGAAGGGAGGAATTGGGACTTTGACACACACGACACGAAAAACACAGAGTGAAATACACACCGTTGAGTTGCCCGGGAGACCTCATAGTGCAAATAGCTAGGCATCCATCTTCCTCTTAATAAATCAGGAGAGCCACAGAATCTGGGAAAATTAGGGCTTATACTTTTCATGGGTTTTACTATCGTTTTGAACAGCAGCTGAGAGAAGCTTAGGCGTGAAGCCACTGTCAGAACAAGTAGGGAAGCATATGTGGTAGAGAATTACTCAATAGCATTTGGGCATTCAGTTTTTCCTGCTTCAGTCAGACAAGAAGTTACAGATCGTTGTCTGCAAGAAGAGACTCTACCACATAACACTCCATAAAAATCCTTTATACAATTACACTTTTTGCACTGCAAGCTGAGTACATCGTGGCTGCCATTTAGAAACTGCTGGAAGGCAAGTTGCAATTAAAAGGAGAAAAAAATGAAGAATAATATTCGAAGAATCCAGTTGAAATCGGTCTACAGATAATTTAATACTAATATTAGTATTCATAGCCTATTCACATCATTGCAACAATTTAACAGCCGGAGGAAAGAATTCAGAGAAGCCATTTGCTGTTACTGGCACACCTAGAAAAACCACAAAAATGGCAAGGAGCAAACATTAGAGTGTTCACAGAGTTAAACAGATTAGCCCGTAGCACAGAATCAGTACACAAAAGGATCCATCATTTGAATCAAGCTTTGACCTAAAATGGGGTCTGAATTTGTACATATACTCCAAGGTGCTGGCCATCCATCACAAAATATTCACCTGCAGTCTCTTCAACAGGGAAAATTTGTGCCAGGAGAGAATTTCTTCAGAAGGATATGGTTGAAGCCTTTGTGAAGGGTATGCTGTGTACTTAATGATTCTGCTTCAGCAGAAACCTAGCTCCCATTCTTTTATACGATATTACTGCAGAACCCCATGGCTGTCTCTCAAGACAATATAATTAAGTTGGTTTTTTTCTTTTCCAAGTGCGAAGTGTATTTTCTGACAAGTGCTAAGTCTACAATTTCTGCCTCTCAGAACACAAGGGAATTAT
>JAGMWU010000028.1:4314500-4415812 GCA_018697195.1 Certhia americana
AGTTTCGGTGAAGCATCAGGACGGCAATAGCTGATTCGCCGTTGCTCCAGCAGCCCAGACGGCGGCCGGAGCCGTATCAGAAAAGCTGGTCGGCGAACGAGCCGCTACCGAACGACCACCGCCGCCTTGCGCCCCTCCGCTCCTGCCCGCGCCGGAAACGTGCCTCGTGGCTCCAGCCTTTCTCTCCCGCTTCAAAAACTGGCTGTGCACCTTGTTTTTTAACACAAGCGCGTCACCCTTCATCCCTCGGCCCCGAGCTATCCCTCAACGGGCCGCACCGCCCGGTCAGCCCCATCCCCGCGGGAGGCACTGCGGAAGCAAATAGGCTGCGACGGTGCCGTGCGGGAGATGCCGCCTGACAGGGAGTTCCGCGGGTGGCCTAACAAGGTGCACTGTTACTGCCTTCTGGGGCCTTTGTCCTTCTTTGCTTTGGTCCGGCTTCTTTTTTTCTCGGGCTCGTGCACCGCCAGCACTGTGAGGGAGAGAAGGGAGATAACAGAGAGGCGTGGAAGCGGCGGGCCCTGCGAGGGGTCCTCGGCGATGGAGGCCTCAGCGCCGCGCCCACCTTCCGCTCCATGGCCCGCCACCGCAGATAATACACGGCCGGCGCCCCGGAGGCGCCTGCTCTTTGCTGCTCCTTGCCGGTCTGGGCACGCTGCGGTCTCTGGGTGCCGTGCCTCAGCCGCGTGCTGTGGACCCTGCCCCGCCTTTCCCTGCTGACCGCCCCTGCTCTTCCGCCCGCCCTTGTCGTCGTGCTCCCCGCCGTCCCGCAGCATGCGGCTCCGTGCTCGGCCGCACGGGCGGGGGCGCAGGCTGGCGTGCGCCGTCTCTTCATACGGTGACCAGCCCTGACATGATCACGGCGGCGTCGCTGGTAACGCGGTGCTTGTCAGACAGCTGGTCATCCGCCGGCGCTGTGCGCGAACGGACCCTCTCGGTTGCGTTGGGGCTGTAACGTCGGTAGCGGGCGGTAACGCGGCGGCGGCGGAAGCGCGTTGGCGGCGTAGCGCGGGGGCGTCGGTTAGCTGCAGCGTGGTGCGCGGTGTCTGGGTCGTTCGCGGGTCGGAGCGCGCACTGACCTCCAACACCTGTACCCGCCCCACGGCTTCTCATGGCCTGTCACTGAGGCCACGCGTACCCCGAGCAGGGTGCAATGCCCATCGGACTCAGAGATTCTTAATATTGAATCATTTGTTTAATAACGACCGTGGGAAATCCTTTGTATTTACTGGGCCGTTCAAGCATTTTGCTGCATGTGTTGAACAAATACATGTGTTTAAGGTGGTTATGTATTCCCTTTAGAACTCTTGCAGGTTCCACGATCAGCAGTTTTTCTCAACACTATTTAACCTGAAAGGAATGAGACGAATGCGTCTTGAAAAACAGATTTTGTGAATCTGCTTGTAGATAGGGCCAGAGACTTGTAGATAAGGAAGAAATGGTAGAAACCCCCAATTTCAGAAAATGTCACTAATTGACACAGACTGCTGCTCAGCCAAGTTCATGCTAAACTCCTGAACTTTGGGAAGAATAACAAAGACTTAATAGGGTTATGAATATTTTCCACCCAGGGTGGACTTGAAGCTAATTTCAATGCTCATGTACTGAGTTATACAAGAGGGTGCCTATTAAGGGGGACATGCAGTAGTCAGATCAGGAAGTCTGTACCTTCCAAGTGCATCAGCTAGTGGGGGAAGAGAGAGGGTGATGAGGCTGGGAAAACTGGGATAAAAAGGAGGCTGTGTCCTCCAACAATCTGGGAGACCCCATGGAGAAATGCCCCATGGCCTCTTCCTTTGTTCATGGATAAAGTTACAGGACTTCTCTGTCTCCTTTTTGGACATAAACCTTTGGTGACATGAATTTTTCTGCACAAACTCCTCAAAACTACTTGCAGCTCTGTCACAAGCACATTACATATTCCATTGGGTGTCTGTCAGGGATTCTGATCCCCTACTCCTGTCAGGGAGCCACACAGGGAGTCACAGCCATCAGCTGGAAGCAGTGCTAGAGCTGTGTCTGGTGTGATTTTTATTTCTAGGACATTTTAAAGCACTTTGGTACTGGACTATGGATATCTTCATGGAAAGGCAAGTATGTGTGTGTGCAACTTCGGAAGACAGAAAAATCCTTTTCATATTTGTAATTGTTGCTGTACTCTACAAGCATCAAATTGTAGAATATGCAGGACATCTGCCTGATCTGCAAAGAGAAACTAACACAAGATTTTGTGAAAACACAACAGAGGGGCAAATTTCAGCCTTTGCTGAAAAGGTGATCAAGGTAAGTCTAAGCTGAAAGACCTCGATTGTGGTAGAGTCCCCCCCTGCAATGTCCTACTTCAAAGAAGACACAACATTACCAGAGCAGAGATTATAATCTCAATTAATAAATAGCCTGTCTATCATCCTGTATCTGTAAAGAGTGACTCGTGCTGTTGGCTCTAGGAAGGTGAGTGCTCACACCTGACAGGCCATTCTGTTCCCAAGGGTTTCTTCATGTGAGGGTGACAAAGACACGGCTGGACTTGGAAAGCCACAGTGAAGCACATGTGCAGGCTGGCATTATATTCCCTTGAGCAATAGCTGCCACCAGTTTGAATGAGGACAACCCTCCTCCCTCCCCTGAGTTCTGCTACAAGAGAAAAAAACTACTGAGCATCATCCCCCTTGCCATGTTTCTTCCATACTTTTCTAATTTGGGGTAGAAAACACAGTAAGAATAGCACCATCAAGGGGTGGTTGAGCCAAGCCTAAGCCAAGACAGACTCATCTTTCCAAACCAGCCTGGCACTGTGTTTTAGAGCAGAATAAATGTCCCCAGACTCTGCTCTTACCTAGGTGGTTTATCTGGTCCTTCCTCCAAGCTTCCCAGTGCAGTGACACGCTGCCACGTATGGCTCCAAGAACAGCTCCTGCCATGCTCTACATGACATCTGAGGTTTCTCAGCTGCTTTATGTCTTCTGCAGCTACTTCTGTACAAAAGTACAGAAGCATGTAAATAAAACCACAAGAGAGCAGGGGATATTGAATAAAACCACAACAATTTACAGACTGCACCATCAGCAATCATCATGTGCATATCTGGGGATCTGTATCTTCTAGTTCAGTGCAGTGGGAGAGCAGCCTGGGTTTCTGCAGCAAGCCCTGCCAGGAAAGCATTGTGGCATGCCACCAGCTGGGAAGAACATTAGAACATTGCTGCATGCAAAACAACTGGAGTTGTTGCAACTGTATCAGGTAAGAAGTTCAGGCTGCCAACAAAATTATAGAAAGGCCTTTAAACTCTGACTTCTGTGGATTTTTAGAGGTATAGGTGGAATACTTGGCTATAAACAGGTGCTTTGTCACTTCACAGCCCCTGTCCAGGGATTTGTGCTTGGCTGAACACAGAAGCCTTGTGTCTGTATGTGGGAACAGTGTTATGATACTGCACACCTGTCAGGGAAAAAGATCAACACTGACTGGACCTTCTCTCAGCAGGATATTTGTTTTGCAACATGAATACCCATAACTTGCATGCTGACATTCTGACGTCTGATTTGTCCCCTGGTGCTAAACTCTGCAGTCATTGCGGTAGGAAGGGAAGATTTGGGACTTTGACAAACAAGATGAAAAAAAAAAAAAATCTCTTGAGTTTGCAGTGGAGACCTTTCATAGTGCAAATAGCTAGGAATCCATTTCATCTTAAATCCAGGAGAGCCAACAGAATCTGGAAATGAGGGCTATACTTTTCATGGGTTTTACTCGTTTTGAACAGAGCTGAGAGAAGCTTGGCATGAAGCCACTGTCCAGAACAATGTAGGGAAGCATATGTGGTTTGAGAATTACTCAATAGCATTTGGGCCTTCAGTTTTTCCTGTCTTTCAGTCCAAGAAGTTCCAGGATTCAGTTTCCTCTGCAGTAAGAGACTCTACACAGTAACACTCACAAAAATCCTTTACCGTAACACTTTTTGCACTGCAGTACTGTGGCTTCCATCTAGAAACTGCCTGGAAGCAGTTGAAATTTAAAGGGAAAAAATGAAAATAATATTAGAAGAATCCAGTTGAAATCGCTACAGATAATTTAATACTAATATTAATATTCCAATTAGCCATCACATCATTGCAACAATTTAACAGCCAGAAGGAAAAGAATTCAGAGAAGCCACTTTGCTGTTACTGCACACCCAGAAACCACAAAATGGCCAGGAGCAAAACATAGAGTTGTTCACATGTTAACAGATTTAGCCCAGAGCACAGAATCAGTACACAAAGGATCCATCATTTGAATTCAAGCTTTGCCCTAAAATGGGGTCTGAATTGTACATACTCACAGTGCTGGCCATCCATCAAAAATAATTCACCTGCAGCTCTTCACACAGGGAAATTTGTGCCAGGAGAGAATTCTTCAGAAAGGATATGGTGAAGCCTTGTGATGGGTATTGCTGGTGTGCTTAAATGCTTCTGCTTCCAGCAGAAACCTAGCTCACATTTTTATACTGATATTACTGCATCAAACCCCATGGCTGATCTCAAGACAATATAACTAAGTTGTTTTTTTGTTTTTTTTTCAAGTGCTAAGTGTATTTTTCTCAAGTGCTAAGTCTACAATTTTCTTGCCTCTTCAGAACAAAGGGAATATATCTTTCCATTCTCCACTATTTCAGTACAGGACTACAAAAACATGAACAAAAATATTAGATTGTCTGCTGGGGTTTAGTTGTGGTGGATTAGAAAGGGACTGAGGAAGAAATGATGGAGAGACACAATGTTATGCTGATGCAGTCAATAACTTCAGTATAGTGATGAAGAGGGGTAATAAAATGTTTCCTTTGAAGCTTCACATCATTCTAAATACATCTGAAAATAACAAAACTGCCTACATGTAATCAGTTGAAATACATTAGAGTAATTTTAATTACTAGCAAGAAAGACATATTTTAAAAGTGCTAGGTTAGGATATTTAAACTACAGAATTTTGAAAACCAAGTCCAAATAGTTTGTTAGAATTTGTTACAAAACTAGGAATTATACATTGAAATTCCTCTGCTTTTGGCATTGCTGTGTAGCACATTTATTTGAAAATGCTTGAAATAAATAAGAGTTGCCCTTCGTTTAGAACAACAGAATTTCTGGAGGCATTAATTAGGCTATTTTATGAACTCTGGAACAGAAAAAATAAAAAAGAGGATCAACAGCTGATAAAGAATCACCAGAACTGTTGCTTCACTGTATCTTTCTCCTCTCCACTGAAATGTGAATCTCCCAAAATCTGTCCTTCGGGGATTGCTGGTATACTTCCATCTCTTTCTCCAGCCTGGGTCCTGGAAATCCACTTGAAGGGGTGGAGTATCATGCTGCTGGGAAGAGCTTGGCTCTGTTTTATTCTGGGCTCAGCATGGGATCTCTGACACTGCCCTTCAGGCAGAATTTTGTTGCCAGAGTTTTTTGCAGAGAAAAAGTATTTATTCTTGAAAAGCCAAGTTCATATCTGGATATAACTCCTAGCCAAGGGTGGCCAAACTGTCAAGGTGGTCAAGTGCAGTTCCCATAACAAGGTGACACCATCTGAGCAGCAAGAGGGCCCTGCTGGCATGGCAGCAAAGGACAGCCCAAATCCCCAGCTCTCCAGGAGCTGAGCTCACAGGGGCTGCTGCAGGTGACACCCCTGAGCTGCTGTGGTCCCTGCTGCATTCCCAGCCCAAAGGGGAAACAATCACCTCCTGTCTGGGGGCTGCTCCCAACCCTCCCACTGCCTGCTTTAAAGGTGAATATTTTCTGTCACCTTCATACTTTGAAGCTTTTTCTATGGGGGGAGAGTCTGAAAGGTCAATATCCTTACATTAAACTATTATGTACAATGTCAAGGTAAGGGAATTAAACAAGTTGTTTTCATGAGCAGCAGAACACATGAACCCTGATTTCCTGCAGATTTGGGGAGGATTTTCTCCTCCTTCTTGCCTCCTTCAGGTGTAGGACCCCAGCACAGGATGATTAGCCAAGACTGAGTTCTTTCCCTAGGTGGGGCAACTACTGGAATATTTTACTCAGAACAATTGCTTTTCCTGAAACTTCCAACCACCTGCCCTATTCAAACTTGGCTGAGACAGCCACGAAGCTTAAAAATTATTGCAGAATACAGACAGAAAAGGCATGTGCATAAACTCCAGTTCTTCAGGAAATCAAGCTATCTCCGTCCTTCACTTCCCCCATCAGCCCAAAGACAGCTGGTGCAGTAACCTCTGGAAATAAAAAACTTGGAGCTTTTGTCCTTCCCTGGCAGGGTCCTCACTCTGTCAGAAAAATAAAAACAACAACAAGGTCATTCCCTGCTGCAAAACTCAGCAGGATGCTTTTCCAGCTTGCACACAAAGATGTCTTTGCCCAAACAGGAACACAAGACTCAAAGCAACAAATTGGATTATTGATCTGTTACATTTGTGAAAAAAATGGACAATTCAAAGGCGGATCTGCCCAGCCCCTTTTCCTTAACTCCATGACAATATTTAAGTTACTGGCAGGATAATTTAACATGAAGGCTTAAATGTCAAGCCAAATATTTCTACCTTCTGCTGTTCAGCTAGACCTCAGCAAACTGTTTTGCAGTAGATTCTACCTCGTCTAACTTTTTATGCCTGTCCAAAGCAGCCAGCATGGCATCATAAAGAGTAAAAAAGAACCTTTTTTGGATGACACAGCTGTCAAAACCAAAAAATTCTTCCCAAAGTCTGCTACCTGCAGGGCTCCATGTTAGGTCCGTTTTTCTTCAACATCTTCATAAACCACTGGGACACAGAACACTTGAAGGTATATTGAATAAATTTGCTGACAACACTAAACTGGGAGGGGCTGTCAAATCCCTTGAAGGCAGAGAGACCCTGCAGAGAGGCCCTCACAAATTAGAAGGCTGGGCAATCACCAGCTGTCTGAATTTTAACAAAGGCAAGTGCTGGGTTCTGCACCTGGGATAAGGCAACCCTGGATGTAGGGACAGACTGTGGAAAAGGGCCTGGAGATCCTGGTCATGGCAAGGTGAATGTGGGGCAGCAGTATCCTGGCAGCCAGGAGGGATGTTCCTGTCCTGGGATGGCAAAGATGGGGATTCTCCTGCTTTGCTCTGTGCTGGTGTGGCCTCACCTCCAGTGCTGGGGCACTTTTGGGTGCCACAATATAGGAAAGATCTAAAGCTGTTAGAAAGCACCTGAGGGACAAGAAGATGATGAGGGATCTAAAGGGATCAAGGAGCAGCTGAGGTCACTTGGCTTGTTCAGCTGGAAGAGACTGAGAGGAGACCTCAGGGGTCTGCAGCTTCTTCCTGAGGAGCAGGCACCAATCTCTGCTCTCTGTGACCAGGGACAGAAGCCAGGTAGGCACCTCTGTGCCCCTGCATTCCACTCAGATGAATCACAAATGTTCTGTGTGCTGTTCACATGATAGCCTGTCACTGGAGAAGCCCAGAGCACTGGATGCATCAATTACTTGACCCAATTAACACTGCAGAAAAAGAAGGGATGGTATTTTGATTCCTCCTGTTCTGACCTAGAAGAAAACCATATAAACATTGCATCTGGGAAGCAAAACCAAACAAACCTATCCCACCTCCCCAAAACCAGAAAAATATTTCCTGTATTATGTTATTTAGTAAGTGGGTTAAATCTAGGACTTGACCTACATGATTTATTTCCCATGTATGTGTTTGAATCAGAATTTCCAGTAGCTAAACTCTGACTAACCCCAGCACTCCATGCTCTTTCTTACCCCGTTTAATTCCCTGGCAATTTTTTGGGGGGAATTTTTTTTTTTTTTTTTTTTACAACCCAAATATAAGTGAGGCTTCTGGCATCCCTGAACTGTGAACAGTGACTATGGGGACTCACATTAACATTAAAGAGCTGTGTCCCTCTCTGTAATTTCACTGTCAAGGGTGGCTCTACTGACAAGTGGATACAAAATGGAGAGCAGAAAAAACACATGAAACAGGGAAGTGGCAAAGAAACAGGGAAAAGATTGTGAGGAAGTAAGGCAGACATTTTTCTTAAACAATGAGCTGGAGGAAGAAATAAAAGAGATTTTCTTATTAAACATGGGAGTTCAATGATAAAGTTTCCAATAATATTAGCAAAATTCTCCCTTTGAAACCTGGGTAAAACATTTTTTATTACATCAGGTAATTTTGGGTGGACAGACTCTTAACTCTACATCACATGTCATAATTACACACAATTCAACCCTTACCATCAAGTGATTTTGTTTCTCTGACTCCAGAATTTCATCCAATCTCCTTCTTACATTATCTAAGATATAAAAAGACAGTGGTGGAACAGAAGGCTTTTTGCACAAGGTAAAGGATCTCACTATTACAGAAGGTAACCTTGTTGACAAGTCTTCACGGTTACTGAAAACTAGAAAACACAACAGCAACTCAAACTACAGCTCTGTTTGCCTGCATTTATCACCAGAAAATTCCTTTACAGCAGTCAAAGCTGGACAAGACCAAGTTTTAGGCTTCAGTACCACACAGAGCTAAACTGACCAAAGAGCTGCTTCTCCAGAAAAAGGAGGCTGGCTCCCCTGCTTTCCTTTCCCTGCATGGTCCTGACCCTTTTGGCAGCAGCAGCTGATAGATTAGCTCACCACACCTTGGAGAACCTCACCCAGTGGCTCAGTCTTGAGCCTCAAGCCCAGTCACGGTCTCAAAACAACAGTTTAAGTTTCAGTATACACTGAAACAAAGCCCAAATAAATGATGAGTAAGAGATTCTGTGTTTACTTTCATAGGAGGACTTAGCAGAGCAGACAAAGCCCTAACCACTGAGAGTCCAGACTGGATCCAAAAAAAAAATACAGAAAGAAAACTGCTGTATTCATAGTGAAACCAAACTAAAATAAAGAAATAAAACCATGATCACTGAGACCTGTTTCTTCTGATACCACAGCAAGGACTCCAGCATTGTATTTATTGTCTTGTACACATCCACATGCCCCAGAGAGAGCGAGGTGTGTCTGTCATCCTTGAGTACAATCACCCTTTTCAAGGCAAAGTCATACAACAAACAAAACTAACAGGAAGCAAAAGAGTTTGCGAATTAAAGGTGTTCAGAACCCTAACACACCAAGAAGTTGTTACTTCATAGGTGCAAGAAGTGATAAATAAAGTGTTTACTCCTGTGGGCTTCAATGACTTACAGCACCATAGGACAGGGTGACACTTTGTGTAGGGAAAGAGAAGGGTTTTGATAAAGGAAGCCAAATGTTTTAAAAGCAAGCTTCCATAACCCATTCATAATGTATCTATCTTGTACTGTATTGCTAACAATTCACCTTTCTAAAGCTTGAGACCAAAAGCTACGTGGCCTTGAACACAAGTCCCTAATATTAATTATTTGCTGTAATATTCTGAATTTACTACCTGGTGAAGACGCCATGGGTTCCACTCCAAAATTAGCTTAACCTGCTGCACTTCATGACTTGAGACTCTATGCATGCACTTGAAAACAAGCACATCTGTACCTTTAATATTGCAAGGCCTTTTGAAAAGTAGTAAGTGCTTCTGGTAGCGCTCGGGTATATTTGAGAATAAGTAAGCTTATTCTCAAAAAACACAAAGAACGATCAGGACACTGGGAAATCTCTACAGAGCGAGCTTCGCTCTCCACAACACCCGACGTGAAACCCCTGGAAAGGAACAAAACATCCTTGGCAAGTTTACTGAGCAATTCACACCAGCTTGCAAGGCTTCAGGAGCACTAGGGCTGAGAAACACCCTGGCAGGCTGCACTAGCTAAGCTTTCTTATCTATTTTCCTTTTCTTTTTACTTTTAGAACAGCCCAAGGAGAAGCGAGACGCCCGCTGAGGGGAAGGCGCGCCCACCCCGCCGCCCTCAGCGCAGCTCTCGCGAGACGCCGCCGCGCGGGCTCCATATTGGGGCATCCGTGCCCCGGAGCTCTCGCGAGCGCGGCCGTGCGGAGCTCTGAGGAGGCTCCGGGCTGTGCCGCCGGCGGGGAGCGGGCTCCGCGCTCCGCCTCTGCGGGGACAGCGGGGCCGACACCCGCAGCCAGCGCCCAGAGCTGTCTGGGCTGTGCGGGGTGTACGGAGGACGGGAGCTTGTCTGCACCGCCCGGACTGCACCGCCCGGGGCGGGGCGTGAGGGGTGGAGGCGGTGGCTGCGGTGTCGCCTGCGCCGTCCCACCTGCGGTTGAGCGTGTCTCCGCCCCGCACGCCGCCGCCCCCGCCTCGCTCGCCGCACGACCGCCGGCCGCGCTTCACGGGCCCATCCCGCCCCTCGTGGCACAGCCCGGGGAGGGAGAGAGGGAGGGAGAGCGGCGGGGGAAGGCGGTGACAGGGCCGCGCTCGGCCTCGCCCCCCGTGCCTGTGGGAAGGGGTGGGGGGGCAGCGGCGGCGCGGGGCGGGGCGTGAGGGGCCGGCGGCGGCAGCGGGGGCGTCGCTGCTGCGGGGCTGCCCCCGCCCGGGAGCGCTGAGGGGAGGGAGCGAAAGAAGGAAGGAAGGAAGGAAGGAAGAAGTCGCTGCTGCGGCTCCTGCTGCAGGAGGAGGAGGAGAAGAAGAAGAAGGAGGAGGAGGTGGTAGTGGCGGCGGCGGTGCTGTTGCAGCCGCGGGCAGAGCCTCCCCCTCCCGCCGGGCCGGGCGGGGCGGGCTCCGCAACCGAGATGTCTCAGGAGCGGCCCAAGTTCTACCGGCAGGAGCTGAACAAGACGGTGTGGGAGGTGCCCGAGCGCTACCAGAACCTCTCCCCGGTCGGCTCCGGGGCCTACGGCTCTGTCTGGTGAGTGCTGGGAGGGGACGGGGCTGTGCGGAGGAGGTCGCGTTAGGTCGCTGCCCCGCCCCGCGGCCCCCTCTGCCCTGCAGGGATCCGTGCGGGGTGGGCACCGCGGAGAGCGGGGTCTCCTCTGTCCCCCGGCCTTCCTCTTCCCCCAGCTCTTCACCAGCCTCCTGCTACAGACATTTTTTTTCCTCCCGGGTTTACGCTCGGTGCTGCCGGGAAGCCGCAGTCTCGTCTTTGGAATGCGTCGGGGATTGCACCACATGGCAGGTGGCTCTGAAACATTTTTGCAGGGGGAGATAATAATGTGTGGTTGCCGGCTCCCCCCCTCCACCCCCCGAATGATCTCATATGGACATATATCGGTGTGATTTCCTGCAGTCAGGAGCTGGGCAGTGCAGAGGGATGGAGCCTGGTAAGCCCCCCAAAGCTGGCTTTGCAGAGCTGAGGGCTTGCCAGCTCTTGTCCCAGTTTCTTTCTGGACCTGAAGGATAAATTACATTTGAGACAATTGTATTTTTATCTGGAATTTGTTGATAGGCAAGAACAGGGAATGCCGTGAGGGCTGTTTTTGTATCTCTGACTTTCTATAATGGATTTACAAGCACCGATATTTTCTTGGGAATCGTAGATGAACATAAGAACACTCGTTTTATTGCTATAGAATTACTGCAGCATGTGCTCCCTGGGAGAGTAAAGTCCTGGTATGAGACCTGCAGAAATACAGGGAGCGTGAAGAGTTTAGTTTTTAATGCTTACCTAATAGGAACAAGCCGGGCTACGTGTGTGTGTGAGATACAATACGTCCTTAATTTGTAGCTTCTCTGCTGAAGTGCAGTGGATCATTAAACATAAGTGCAGCTGCATACTTTGCTTAAGCTTAAAGACAAGGTAGTATTTGAATCAGTTTGACTCTAGCAGTCATTTAGTAAAGTGTTCACAGATTACTGCCTCCTTTGCTTAAGAAACATCTTCCACAGAGCGTTCTGGTTTTTATTCTGTGTCCTTTGGCTCTGTCAAAGTGTGAGCAGAATTTAGAAATGTGGGTGCATAAATACAAAGCTGCTTTGCTGTTGTGTTCCAGCAGGCATGCTTATGTTTTTTATTAATGTACTATGCAAATTTACATTATGGAGATCAATTTTATTGTAAGGAGGGACACATGCTGCATTCTGCTAGTAAAGAAAATAAGTTGCTTTGCATGTGCTACAGTAATTTAATGAAATACTCAGCTGTTCTTAACCTGTAATAAAATTGTTGGTAAGTTGAGCTTAAAGAACATGCATTTTTAAAAACGCTGTGATTGAAGTGTGCAGAGGCTTGCATTTCATAAAAGTAAACCAGGCTGGTCAATTTTGTAACAAGAATAACCAGTATACTTGCTGAGGTGTATTTTTAACCAGTATACTTGCTGAGGTGTATTTTGCAGTTTTTTGTGTTTGGGTTTGTTTGTTTTTAATATAGAATGATTTTCATTGGAAAGGAATAGACAGGTGAAAGAAGGACCTTGTTGATACAGCTGATAAATACCCCTGTAAGTGTCACAGAGTTATGCAACTCCTGAAATGTAATGGGAAATTAATTTGCTTGCTGCCTTGTCCTTTGTATTTTAAGGTTGATCCTACATCATATACCCCACTCCTATTTTCTTTTCCCCCTCCCTACAATCTCCACTGTACATATAATACTTGCAAAGTTTGTTTTCAGCCAGTAGCTAAAGTTTGCATCATGAATATCCTGTTTTGCTGTGTCAAAACTTTCGAAGATTGTGCAACTTTGTTCAGACCCAAGTGAAACAATTTTGTATTGGAAGCAATTTCAGACATGTGGCACAGAGTCTTTTTGCAGTCCATGTTAATGGCATCCTGTATGTTCTTCTAAAAATAGTTTTCAGAAAAGATACAGTGATATGGAAAGTATGTCAGAATTGAAAAATTCAAGAAAACAGCAAAAAATATTTGCATATTTATGGAAGTTTATTAAGCTACAAGTGGTGATGCATATTATTTAGGGTATTCCTGCAAGAGCTTGTTCTGCTCTCTGTCCCTTCAGGGATTTTTTTTTTTTTTTCTCTCTGGTGAAAAGCTACCTAGTTTCCTTTGGAGTTTGGTGTGTCTGTGTTGGGATAGTACATAGCAGTGTTTTAACAATCCTTAAAATGGTAAATATATTTTCACGTATGTTCACTGCATTGTTATATTCAAATGTAATCAAATGCTTCGTTGTTTAAGTGACCAAAATGAGAAATCTCCAGAAAGTGGAGGGCAAAATGAATAAAAAAGAAAGATTAAGCTGCCAGATGAGTCACTTAGGCTATGGAGCTGTTGTAGGCTGCTTTGACTGTGCTGAGTATGGCTTGGAACTCCCAAATACACAAACCTGCCTGTGCTGGGGTCAGTGGATGGGAGGAGAGGCGTTTTCTGCAGGCAGCCTGAGCAAATGCTGCAGTGTTTTCTGAAGGGTGATGTGCAGTGTTGGAAGAATGAGGTTCAGATAGCCAGCTCAGGTATTTTTCTGAATCCGTTTTATTTATAAATGGAAGTGTCGGAGATGCAAACAGGGATTCAGTTCCAAAACTTTGACAAAAATCTGCACATATCCTCACATTGATTCTTCCTAAGTCACGTAACAATTGCCATGGCAGCTGTTGTAGGAAATGCTGTTTCATTCATTCTTGCAGCATTTTATGTATTTATACAACATACTTCTGCAGGCTTTTGTAACCAGGCCTGCATTAAAAAAAAAAAAAAAAAAAAAAAAAGGGTTCCTGATATATGCATTTTGTAATATTTCAAGTAAGGAGGAGAGGGGCTTAGACAATACAGTGTCTTGCAGTGGGAAGTTGCTGAACAGAGATGGGATTGATTGGTGACTCACACTTCAGTTGGAGGATTGCTTCATTTCTTGCGTGTGCTGGAGGGAAGTCTCGACTCCTGGCATCAGTTCAGCCAGCTCTGAGCTAAGCAAAATGGTGTTTTCACAGCTTTTGCCATCAATTTCTAAAGGGCTGTGAAGCACATTCTGTATTCCCTTAGTTTGCTTAATTGTTACGTTTTTAGCAGCTGTGCTTTGTTGTATTGATGCCTTTGTAAAATAAGGTTTAATTGCTTTGCAAGCTATCTGTATTGCCTTGATTCATTTGGAAAGGATTGAACAGTCAAGACTTACTCTTCCTCAAAATCTTGCATAAGATTTTTTTTAAGCTTTTTTTTAGAGACTGTCAGGTGATACAGCCCTCCCAAACCTGTTATTTCTTCCCATTTCAACCCCCAGTTGTACTAACACTGAGTCTGAATTAGTTGGATATTGAGAACTGCCAGATAAACATTAGAGATTTAAGAAATTTTAAAACATTAGGCTCCAGAGGAAATGAAATAATCTTAAATATCACCTTTGTAGATAAAATCCACCTCTGTGGATTTTTTTCTAATCCCTTATCAAAGTGTGCAAGTGCCTCCAAATCCTGTGTGCTCGGAGGGACAGGTGCCTGCTCCTCCAGCAAGGTGTGGTAGATCTGGGAGGAGTGATAGGAACAGAAGTGTCAAACCGAGTGGGATGAAGCAGCTCCACAGGAAGGATTGGCAGAAGATGTGTGAGGAAGGGGGAGTTGAGTAGGAGAAGGGCAGGCACAGAAAAGCTGCGAGCACAGCTCTGAAAATGCTGGCAGGGAGTTTAGACTGTAGGGGAACTTGGTATATTAAGAAGGGAAATTAGAGCACATCTGTCCTGTAGGGAGATTTTTCTTGCAGCTTTCTTAGAAGCAGAAGTTAATTTAGCACAGGAGAATGATATTTGCAATTTTTAGAGTGAGGTGTGGGTACAGAAGTGGCTGCAGTCAATAATAAACTGTCAGGCACTACCTGTGTTTTTCTGTCTAATTAGGAGTGCATTAATTAACTTCAGAGGTAGCACTAAGGAGTTTGTTAGCTCGGGTATTTGCAGAGGCTCCAGCAATGAGCAGCATATATTTAGCAAAAGAGCCTTTGCATAAAAATCAACATTCTGATTATCTAATATTTAAATAAATTGTGTTCGTAAGTAACTTTGTGCTTACTTTAGTTCCTCACACTGCTTCAGATATTGCTATTAGTGGTTAGGTTCTCTAAAATAATTGTTTTCTTCTACCTCCTGAGTTCTGGATTCAATTCAGGTTAGATCAGAATTGTAATTTTAGCTCGCTTAGGGTGAGGTGGATGCGGTTCATTTGCCATAGCAAAGTACTATTTAAGAGGTTAAAAAAAAAGTGTGATAAATTCTGAATTTCTGCTGATCTTGTTTGAAAAGGGATTTAAAACCGTGGATCATGCCATTTTTTCCTAATTGGGTTTCTTTAGCTGAAATATGATCAGTGTAATGCAGCTGTTTTAAGTCTGTGATGAAAGGCAGCTTAGTGTTCTTTAAAATGTTCTCCAGCTGTTCTGTAGCTCTGCAAGAACCATTAGCCAGTTATCTGTATTGGCAGAAAATTACTCAGCATGATTTTATCTGTAGGGGAAATAGTCTTTAGGCCTCAAATATGACCAAACTTTGTGTTCTGACTTTAAGGCTAGATTGTGAATGTGCAGTTATACAATATTTTCTTTCCTGAGCTTTTGCATTGTGCTGTTTAACCAATACTGCTGCCTGCAATTCCCTTGGAGGTTGTACAGCTACTACAGCAACACAGTGACTTGATATGACCCCAAAAAATGTAATTTAAAAGCAAAAAGTGAAATTGAATTTCATCTGAATCCTGAGCTAGCTTATCTTATGTCTGGTGGCTCTGAAATCTCAAAATTTTGGAAACCAAAAGAGAAATTTCACTTTGGAGTTGTGGAGGTTTTTGATGCAGGGATTCTTTGCAGGATGAAAGAGTTACTGTTACTTGCTGCATTTTGTACCTGAAATGTTTGGAAGCTGGCAAAGATCCGTGACTAATTTATAACAGCATGTGCTGAATGATGATAACTATTCCTATTTTTGCTCTAAGTTCTAGAAAACACCTTATGTATCAGTAAAATGCTGGCATGTAGTTTCAGGCCAAACTAGGGATATTCGTGTATTGCAAGATGGTGAATTTTAACTAAGGACAAGAAAAATTGAATTCCAAATTTCGTGAAGTGTTGCTGCTTAAATATTGCTATTTTTTTTTTCCCTAGTGATGTGTGAAAACTTGAGAATTTGAAATCAACATTAAAAAATGAGTGCGTGATGGCTTCTTTTGTCTGTCAGGCTGAGGTGTAAATGATAACTTGCATGTGGAAGTTGTTGCTAATGGGTGTTTTTTGAGCCAGTGTGATGTAGCTTGAGTAATTCAGCTCTGGCAGGTTGCTGCTCCTGTGACCTGGTGTACTCCTGTGTGTTTTCCAGAGAGCTTTTTCCACTCTGTGGATGCCCTTTATAGAAAGGGAGATGTTCTTCTTCCACTGTGCAGAGGCTTTTTCCATTCCCTGCCAGGGCCTGGGGGAAGGGTCACTGCTCACAGAAGGGTGCTGCTGTTGTGTTTTCTATTTCTCACAAACTTCACCTACCAAATTCCTTGGAAACTGGGCAAATTTGAGATAAGGAGTCTTTTTTCAGATTAATTCTTGGTGGTTGCTTTAAAAGTAAATGACAGCTGCATTTATTTCAAATAGCTCCTTTGGTGGGGTGGGCATTGTGGTTTGCATATGCAATTGTGGGTTTATTCCAGGGCTGCTGTTGGGATTGCTTTGGAGCTTTGTTAGTTAAGCTTTATATTTCACACTTCATAGATATGTAACATTCCTTTCTTCTTGATGTTAATCAAGATCTAGTGCACGATCACTTTTAAATGGACTCAGGAGCTCACCTGAATGATAAATACAGCAGGAAAATCAACCAGTATTGTCCTTGTTTGACTCTTTACATTCCATACTTTCCCTATATTTGTTGTCTTGAGTCAAGTGTTGACTTCACATCCTCTCTTTCTCCTCCTCCTTCTTTTTGGACAGACCAGAGCTTTATAAGCTGCATAAGGAATTACTTAAAATATAATTTTACTGTACTATATATATGTATGTGTATATATATATATATATATATTTAGTTACTGAATGGGATTAAATAAGTCCTCGTGGACTCTTAAGGAGAAAAACAATTTGTATGCACAAGGTTTCTGCTAAGGGGACAGGTTTTGGCACTATACAGCTGTGTATCATTTATTCACATTTTATTCACTTTTGTATAACAGAACTTGGTGATTGAATGGGATTTACCAAAGAAATTTAATTTCAGCTTCAGTTATGATTAACAACAGTCATAACTGATTTTATTCGGCACAAGTCCTGGATTTTTGTATGGATTTAAACCATGAAAATAGGAGCATAGCATTTTGTGATCAAGTGTGGTGTTTGAAAGTATGTTTAGGAATAGTGGTAGTATTTACAAGTACTCTTCTCTCCAGAATTTTAGTGCATAATTATTTTTAAGAGCACTTCAGACAGCAAAGTCAAAATCATTTTCCTTTTTTCTACGAGATTTCCCTTTACTGTGTGGACAAGACTCATTTTTTAAACACTTTCTGCAGAAACCAACAGTTGTGTAAGTATGTGGGGATTTTGGGTGGCCTGCAGGTGATGGACCAGGATCCTAGAAATCATTTTCATTGGAGATACAACGTTGCCTGTAACTCAGTGCCTTGATCACTCTGTCTAGAATAAATGTGGGTTTGAAAGCATTAATGAGAAGCTAATTTTGATAATTTGTTGCTCTCTCTGTTGCAGTTCTGCCTTTGACACAAAGACTGGTTTGCGTGTGGCAGTGAAGAAGCTGTCCCGGCCCTTCCAGTCCATCATCCACGCCAAGAGGACGTACCGGGAACTGCGGCTGCTCAAGCACATGAAACACGAAAATGTGAGTGCGGGGAGAGGCTTTCCGAAGTTGGACTGAGCATCCATCAGGATTGCTTTTAAACGTCTTAGTGCATTTGGGTTTTTTCCTAATGCTAAATGCACAACTTGCTGTAGTCCAGCATATTAAAGCTGTAGAATATCATGCTGAGTAACCAAACCAACCCCCCAAAAATCCACAATAACCAATTTTGTATTAAAAAAAATCTTAATATTTTCTAGAATAATCTCAAATGTACTATTTAGCAAGTTCATAAGTATTTGGGACACAGGTGGTGTCACTTACATTCTCCTGGTTACTCGTAGTAGTAAACTGCAGTTTTTTGTAATGTTAAGCATTTATTTAAAGAAAAAAAATCCCAAAGTTTGTTTTTAGTGTCTTCTGGACGGTTCTTAATATTTTTTTTTGGCTTGCCTGTGTCAGAAAGTTATGAAGCAGACATTCATTAGATTCCTGTGGGTAAAATAGGGAGGAAAAAAGGGGTGGGAAATTAGATGGCTGTTCATACGAGCTATCCTCTTAAATCATCAACAAGGAAACAAGTCAGAATGTGGAAAATGTTATACTGAACTATTTTTTGATAAAGCTTCCATTTGGTATAGCAGACAATTACCTGACCAGTTTCCTCTGTGTGTGGCATTAACATGCCAACATATTTATGCTGCATGGTGTTTGAAGCAAATTCTCTGTGCAATGGAGAAAAATTCTCATAGCCAGCTCTTGGTAGAGCTGTCAGAGCATCAGGAAGAAAGGAAGGCTCTTGATGTCTTTTATCCCAGCAAACTCTGTTTTGGCAGAAGGGAAATACTCTTTGGACATGAGCTGAGCAAAGCCAGGACAGTTACCTAGACCAAAAAGCCAAGCAAGCAGAGTCTGATTGTCAAGATCTCCTTGGCTGATCTGTTCAGAACTTCTGCTGTGGCAGGAACGATTGTGTGCTGTGGTTTCTGACCACTGCAGTCAGCAGCTGGTATCCCATAAATCATCTTGATGTTTTTAGTGTGGCTCACGTCCCTGAAACTTGTGATACATGTTTGTATTACTGTCACTAATTTTTCCTGTGTGATACCATTGTCTCAGCAGTAGAGGTAACTTCTGATCCTGCTTAATATCCATGGAAATATCAAATGCTGTGGGTTGGAAGGGTCCTTAAGATCATCCACTTCATCCAGTGGATACCTTCCACTGGACCAGGTTGCTCCCAGTCCCATCCAGCCTGGCCTTGGACACTTCCAGGGATAAGGCAGCCACAGCTTCTCTGGGAATCCATTCCAGGGTCTCCCCACCCTCACAGCGGAGAATTTCTTCCTAATAACTGATGTAAATCTACCCTTTTTCAGTGGAAAACCATTGCCTTTGTCCTTGACATGCCCTTGTAAAAAATCCCAGAAGTACTCAGGAATTTCTTTCTGGACCTTTTCTTATACCTGAGATATTCTTCAAACAGGAAAGCTTTGATTTATCTATTGACACACCAAAAAAAAAAAAAAAAAAAGCTAATAAGGTTAAGCAAAATTAGTTTGGAACTACAACTGAGATTCATTAGTATTTTTTGATTGGCATTGCAAAGAGCCTATGTATCTTTAAGAGTAAGGAATAAAAGGAAGTTAAATCATTTTTATAGATAGATATATATATATATTATCAGTTCATCATACATTCATTTATCTGTGGGAAGTTTATCTAGGTTGTGATTTAAAATCCCTGCAGATGCAGAGATATTCAGAGCTACTTCAGGCAGGCATATTAGTGCTACTGTCTTGACTATTCAGATCTCAATTGTGAAAAAAAACATTTGGTTTTATGTGGCACAGAACACCCCAGCAAATGTGGAAGGTGGGGGGGTTTGAGGGGCTTGGACATAAGATGTTTTTTATATCCTTATCTACTTCATGCTGATTTGAGCAAGTAAATGGAGCTACAGAGCTCTCACGTGTATCTGCATCAGGTTTTTAAGTTCCAGGGGGCCTTGTTAGCTTGCATAAAGCACAACACTGAACAGATGGAACTGAAACATCTACTGGAATAAATACTTCAGTGCCACAAAGGGTCTTAGTAACTGTATCATAGTATGCTATATTTCACAGCTTTTCTCTTCACTGTTTTCTTTTTAGGTGATTGGCTTGTTGGATGTGTTCACCCCTGCCAAATCACTAGAAGAATTCAATGATGTGTAGGTAACTTCTCTGAAGATTGCAATAAAATGTCTTTTGAATCTCCTTATGCCTCCCAGGTTATGACAGAAATATTTGTCTCTTTAATTTGTCTGCCATCACTCACAAATAATCCTGATTTCCAGCACAAAGTTAGAGTATATCCTAAGCTCTTGGACTTGTCAGAATTGTTCACTTGCTGTGGTTTACTGCCCAGTGCTGATGGAGTCACTGTATTTGCTGCATTATTTAAAGTGTCACCCTCTGTGTTTCATTGAACAACGTGCTCTGGGACAGTCAGCTCTGCTACTGGAGACTTATAGGGAATTTTTATCCTAATCCTATTCAAGAGATTGCTTCATAGCCCACGTGTTTGCTTTTGTTCACAGGTACTTGGTGACACATCTCATGGGAGCAGACCTGAACAACATTGTGAAATGCCAGAAGCTCACTGATGACCACGTGCAGTTTCTCATTTACCAGATCCTTCGGGGCCTGAAGGTGAGTGGCCCTGTCCTCCCTGAGTGGGGACAGCTCACCATGAGGGAGTGGAAATGCCTGGTGAGTGTTGCATCCTCAGAGATTCAGATGAGTGCATAGGGGAGATTCTGTAACTGCCCTTAAGTGTTGTAGAGGAACATTTTATTACTGTCCTTTCACTTCAGCCTCTCTGGAGCTCTGCTTCAGTAAGGTTACCTATCATTTTTATGTTATTCCTATGGGCAGAGTCTGGAAAATGATGAACTGTGATGCCCTCTGGTCTGCTCTGACTATGAATTTTCCATTTCTTCAGTTTTGTTTGCTTGTGTTGTTCCACTCGGGTGGCAGCACTCCTGGGTGTTCCTAAGGAGAGGCAGACTGCAACACCCACCTGGTGGCACCCACAGACACACAGCTGGTTCCTTCTGCAGACAGACTGGAGCATCTGAATTGTGTGGGCTGGGGTAGGGCAATATTTTCTAGGGAAAGGATGAGGAGGTGGCTACTTGGACTATTACATAAATTTTGCCATCTTATTTTACAGTACATCCATTCAGCTGACATAATACACAGGGTGAGTATTCATTCTAAGATTGTTTTCTGTAGTGAAACAATATCTTAAAAAAAATGAAGCATGGACTTTTACAATGTAGAACCAAGAGAAACAAGAGAAAATTTTCTGAGAATTTTTTTTGTTAAGTAGTAAAAAGATTGAACAGAGGAAGTGGTTGTCAAGATCCATAGTTTTCCCTTGTGAATTAGCTTTTCTCTTAAATTCAAATTTGCAACACCAGTGTTGCCTTTGTGCATTTTTGGTTATATGTGACACCTCTGAGAACCACAGGAGAGATTTCTGACTCTGACAAAATAATTTATCCAAAGTTAGTATTTGCACTCAGTTAGAATCTGTATGTTTTTATCTCCATTTACAATTGCATCTACTTCAGACTCATGAAATAAAACATTCCACTGTTAATGCTGATGTTTAATTTTTTAGGATTTAAAACCTAGTAACCTAGCTGTTAATGAAGACTGTGAGCTAAAGGTAATTAAAAAATCTGATTTGTTTGACTGAGATTGGAGTGACTGCCATGTGAATGTCCCTTACAACTTTAGTGTCAAAACAATTCCTTTTGAAAATACTTTCATAGAAAAGTAATAATGTGTTTCCCAGCTGTAGAGTTGTGAGGATGTGGTTTTTGTATCTGGTCTGTGTTTTTGGTGAATCATCATGAAAGTGCAGAGTTAACAGCTTTAGTTTGTGTTTACTTGTTTTGGAGACAAGATACCCAGACATAATTCTGATTGTCAAGTCCTACACTGTAGGACTACACCAAGCTTTAGTGTCTTCTCACAGGTTGTGAAATTTGGTTTCATAATCTGGTTTTGCAGCTCTCCCACCTCTCCTATCCCCAGCTGAGTGATTGCCTGGTTGTTTGTGCTGGGTGCTTTGCAGTGCTGCCCTGCAGTGGTTGTTGTTTTGTGTTTGTAGATCCTGGATTTCGGGCTGGCCCGGCACACGGATGATGAGATGACTGGCTACGTGGCCACCCGGTGGTACAGAGCTCCTGAGATCATGCTGAACTGGATGCACTACAACCAGACAGGTAATACCCTCAGCCAGCACAAGAGTTCTCTGTTCTGTCAAATTTCTGAATTGGGAGGGAGGGAAAAAGGAGGTTGTCCTTGCACGTGCTCCCCCTTCATTTGATTGCATAAATTGGCACTCTTGGTAATTATGTTTCATGGTGGGTATTTGAACCACAGTCTGTCAGATGGAAGGTAAGAATCATTGTGATAGCATTCACCAGGCTTCTTTAAATTTGAACCTTTGAAACTGCAATCAGAAAAATATTGTCAGCACTTACCCCTTGCTTTTCCTAGCAGAGTGGTTTTTAAACAAAGTGACTGGAATGTGTCTGGTTTTGGAGAATGTCTGGAGTTGCAGTGGGAAGAAATGATAAAAAGTGGATAAATCTCCCATCCTTTGCTCTCCTGTTAGCCACTTCTTCACAGATTTATCTTCCTCACAGTTTCTAGTATTTTCTCTTCAGCAACACTTGCAGATAAAGTGCAGAGAAGAAAATCAAAGTCTGAGTCGAGAATGGTTCTTGTACAGGAGAGCACCAAAGGAAATGATGTGCTATCCCAATTTCATATATCATACCTGATGGGGGTTTTTCCCCCTCTTGCATGGGTAGGGGCTTGTCTTGTACCTTCAGTGCAATAGTTGGTGGTTGCTTGGGGCAGCATTTATGTAAGACCACATACAAATCCATTCCACAGTGTCCTCTTGGACAGGTTTCTTCCTTTTTGATGGTTTAGATTCCTCCCCAGCTCTTTGGTGTCCAGGTCATGTTGCAGTCTGGAAGGAAGAGTTGCCTGATCTTGAATTCTGTTATTTGTACAAATTTGAGATGACACAGAACAGTATCAGTTGGCTTGCAATGTATTCCAGATTGCTTCAGTGCCCTGAAACTGTTTAAGGATGTTTGCATGGGATGGTTCTGCTCAGATTGTTTTTATGCATCGTGTTTTGTTTTCTGTTTTATTTTGTTCAGTTGATATTTGGTCAGTGGGATGCATTATGGCTGAACTGTTGACTGGAAGAACATTGTTCCCTGGCACAGACCGTATCCTTTAGAAGTAATTTCTTTTTGGAACTTGAAATTAGATCTTCATTTTCACATAACTGACAAGAAAATAAGTTCTGGGTTTAGTTATGTACTTGTGTTTGTTTTTAATTAATGTCTTCTTTTACTCACAGTACAAGGAGGTGAGTTCTTGATTTTGCTGCACATCTGTTCCTCTTTATTGGCCATTGTCATCACTAGATTTACATACTGTTTCTGTTACTTTCCTTTAAGTTTATTTAAATTTTAGTTGGGTTTCTAGCTAATACTTGCATGGATGGCTGCCAAGAATCCTCTCATGCTTCAGGTTTCTTGCAAATGTGATTCCCTTCTGGCCTCTCTTGTTCTTATCCTGGAGGTGTCCTGGCTGTGAAAGCAGTGGGTTTGCAGATTCTTTAGTGCCAATGTTCTCATTAAAATTGCTGTGAAATGTTTAGGTGCCATTTCCATGCTTGACTTTAAACAGACTGTGAACCTTCTTCCACAGTGTGTTTGTGCTGATGTGAACAATCAGCCTTGAATAAGATCTTTCCAAAATTTTTTTTTTTTTTGCCTTATCAAAGTGGACTGGGTTGGACATTTTGTCAAATTTGAGAGGATTTTGTGAGATCTGGTCATATTTTGCCCAGGGAATTGGAAGTGAGACTTGCACTTAAAATTTTTGTTCAGCCACACAGGATTGGGGTGTAATTTACTACTGGCAAGATTTTTTATTGCCTAGAAATTGGGCTTTCATTTGCCAGAGAAAATTACATTGTTCACCTTTTACCAGAGTTTATTATTTCAACCACAGTTTGTTCATTTTAATAACTTTTGTTAATTTGTTAGTATTTCTGTCTGTTAATTCAAGTATGTTAGCACTTGATGAAAGGAAAGGTGGTGTTGGAATTGCTGCCTTCTGTTTAATTTACCTTCAGAAAGCATCTGGGTTCCAAAACTCCCTCCTGAGGAGAAGCTTTCATTCCAGCTTTCACATTGTCCCTTTTCAGTGTGCTTTAATTTTATCCTCTCCTCTTTTTCTGCTTGACTCCATCTCATAATTTCTCTCTAAATTTGTTGAATTTGTTGTACTGTGTAGTCATCTCTGCTGTATTTTTCTGTTGTCAGAGACAGAAACTGAATTAAACAAAAGCTGGTATATTTTTATCTGTTGATTCAGCATGTGTAGGTTGGTTTGGACAGATTATTTTTGTTTCTTTTAAGAAAAACTGAGATACCAAGAATTGTTCATTCAAACAAAGCAAAAGCCTTTAAGCTTAATTATTTGACCCTAGCAACAGTGACACTTCAGATTTTAAAGAATTCGATGTTTGCAACTAAAATATTTGTAATAGGATTTGCAATGTGTAAGAAATGCTGCATGATTTTGATTTATTTTGTGGGTTTTATGAATTGAACAATAAGGTGATTCTTCCAAATCTGAGAAGTTTTTTCTCCAACTCTGTTCTTAGCTGTAGATTAAAGCCACTGATACCTGCAATGCAAAATGAAGTTTACTTCTAGGATCTAATTTGTTTGCTTTATCATAACAAGGTACTTCACTAATTTGTCTCCCAGCAGATGCCTGTGATGGTTTACTTTAGATGCACAATTTCTTTTGCAAATAGCAGTAATGCTTTTTTAATTAAATGCTCTTTCTGTTCTGTGTTGCTTAGATATAAGAAAAGGAGACCCAATCCTTTCCTACCTTAGACAAAACTTCGTAGTGCTGTAATTCTTCCAGTCCTTCTCTGTGCTCTCCACTTTGTGCATTTTGGTCTTGAGGTTAAAACTAAAAGGGGAGCAGGGTTGGTTCTGACTCTTGTGCATGGAACCCTCACCCAAGGATTGGTGAGGATCCAGCCTGGCAGCTTTCACTCCAGTTTTGCTGACATCTAGAGACAGCAAGCACAATTAAGAGAAGTCAGTTCTAATTTCTTCCTGTCTTGGAAGGCTCTTGGAAATCTTTATGTGTGCATTGTTTTAGGAGAGAGTTGAAGGGGTTTTCCAGGTTTAGATCCTGTTGAGTAGTTCTGGGCTGTTAATAATTTTATTGTACCCACAGATTTGCAGAGGGCCTTGTTCCTCCTGTAGTGTGACTGTAAAACTGCTCACTTACTGACTTTGGAATTATTATTATTAACATGAATAATTCAAGGTATGTTTGCCTTGTGTCCAGTAGCCAAGGATCTG
The DNA here is from genome assembly GCA_018697195.1 of Certhia americana. NCBI lineage: Eukaryota > Metazoa > Chordata > Aves > Passeriformes > Certhiidae > Certhia > Certhia americana. Next base: position 4,339,550 of record JAGMWU010000028.1, read on the forward strand.
GTATATCCAAATCCACTGCAGTTCTAGAAAATTCCCTGTGCAGTTGGAGAAAAATGTGACTTTGTGTTGCTGAAAACTGCTCCAGTTTGACAGCTGAAAATTGGAAGTAGTTCTTGCTTTTTGGTCTCAAGATGTAAATACTCTCGACTGTGTAGCCTTACATTTCCAAAATTAGAGTGACAGAATATTTAATGGCTTCTCAGGATGATCATTCCCCTGTTCAGATGGTTCTCTTGTTTGAGGTGTTGGTCCTTTTCACCAAGGATTTGGCAGAAATGCTGTGATGTTGTTTACAGGCCATCACATATTTCTTTGTACAGCCTGGGGATCCACCTGTTCAGTACAGGTAAGCTGTAATTTCATTTAATAAGGTAAGTAATAAAGTTGGACTCTGAAATTATGATCTTCAGTGCTGACTGTGATGATTATGCCTCTGATAAATGAATGTTGAGTTTAAACTTTTGAATCTGTAGAGATTCTAAGTACAGCTATTATTGACTTAAAGCAAGAATTGAGGTACTCCTAGGAAAAAACCCTGTGGTTAATTTGGGCTTAGCTCTGCAGGATTGCTGAAATACTTCTAATTTACAACTGAATGTAAGACAATTGCATTATTCCTGTTGTAATCTATGGGTAGAAGCATGTGGATGGATTTCTAATACTTTTAAAATCTCTGCCAGGAGGTGGAGAAGGGGATCAAGATTGTGGGAAAGAAGTCAGAGACCAAAAAATCAGGTGATGAAAATCAGAGTCATTCAGGCATTGGACTCTGATCCTTGTGGGTCCCTTTCAACTCAACATACTCTGTTCATAGGAGGCTTAGCTGAGGCTTTCTTGTTGGTACTGTTGTATCTGTCTGATGCCAAGATCAGTTTCTGTTAAACACATATATTAAATTTTTACAGCTCTTGTAATGTGAATGATTCATACAAGTAAGTAGGAAAGATGACTCTGTTTGAATATTTGACTTGCATAAAATTATATAAAGTAAAAATAAGATTATCTAGATTTTTCTTGTACTAGTTGAACTTTTTCTGTATGTTTTAAGTTGGCTGTATTCCCTTAAACTCTGAAGAGTGTTTTTATTACTATTTTTATTCAGTATTATGAAACTTCCATGATAACTAACCAGCCTGAAATTACATATTTTGCTGATACACCTTATTCTTGCTTGTGGCAGCTAAAACAACTTGGAACTTTGCTTTGCCTGGATAAGTTCTTACAGTCCTGTGAGATTTGCTGCTGGGGGTGATAGCAGGTTATTTTCTGAATTTTAGAATCCCTCCTCAGTCCTTGGGAGTTCCTCGAAGATGGCACGTGGGGTTTGCATGCTGTGCTTTCTTTCTCCATGCACACATGGTGGTGTTTTTCTTCTGCTTTGTATTTCCTAAATCTCTTTCCTGTGTTTAATTGCTTGTGGCTCATTTCTCTGGCATGGGCCCTGTAGTTAAAGCATGCTGCAGTTCAGCAGGTTATAGATGGCAGGCCTAAAACCAGAAGCAGGGTTGGGTTTTGGCAGAGCCAGTTCCATATTCTGTGTTTTTTCTTCTTTATCTGAGAAGTATCTTCCACTAGCAAACAGGGCAGCAATTTTGTTGACACACCAGTGCACAGGCTCTTAAATGCCTTTAAATAACTTAAATATTTAAACTGAGCTGTGGCATGTTAGCACTCTAAAATTTGCACTTCAACTGCTGCTTGCACAAGAATAAGTGAAAGAATTAAGGACTGTTTTAAATAGCTCTGAAGAAAATCTAATTTAAATGAGCCAGTTGTGGTTAGTTGAGTGCCCTTTGCTAATTCTCCTACAGCAGTGGATATTCTGATCTCATTTTAGGCATTGACTATTCAGAGGTAGCAATTCAGCTGTGCAAAATCCAACTAGATATTTGGTTTACTCTTAGATTTTGAGTGTTTTGAGTAGCTAGAAATTAGCCAAGTAACTTTACAAGTGAAAAAATGAATTTAGCTGTTCTGATAAAGTGCTAATTCCAGGGCTTAATTAATTTGATAGATAAAACTTCAGACCAAAGTTTACTTCAAAAGATGTAGGTTTTAGCAAAGCATTGGTGATTTCCTTCATACAGAGTTTGCCAGTATTGTAGGAACTCTGAGTTGTTTTCTAATGCTTTTTTAAACATGTGACAGTTTTGAAGTTCTTGTAGTACCCAAAAAGATATTCTAAGAATGAACTGCAGCTGCATCTTCAATCATTAGGAAGGCATTGATCCCAGAAAACAAGATTGTCTAAAAAAAAATTGTGTCACTACTTTGATATAACTTTAAAGGCAAATATAAACATTAGAGACAGTCTGAAACCCCTGTGGAGGATAATTCAGGAAAGAAGGGAGATCATGCATTGATGGTTTTAAAAAGGATATTTTGTGTCTCTTTAGTGTCTTGAGATTCAGACATAAAGCAGTGTCTGATGGATTTACCCCCCTCAGTTGTGTGTTTTGTCACCTAGGCCTTGTTGGAGGGGACAGTTCAGGCTGGCACCTGGGAGCTGGAGTGTTCCTGGTAAAACATTCTTTCCACCTGCAGTGTTCCATCCTGAGAGCTTTCCACAGAGATGTGTCAAACCTGAGCCCCTCCTCTGTTTCTCCCTGCTGCTCCAGCAGGTCTGGAGGGCAGAAGGGATGTTCAGGTGCTTTGATGCCCCTGCCCTGGTGGTGCCCAGGAGATGCCAGGGCAGGAGCCTGTGCCAGCTGCAGCAGTTCAGCTGCCTTGGCCGTGGGCAGGGTGTGCCCATGGTGAGGTGATGCTGCAGGGGATGAGCAGGGTCCAATCATTTCCTTACCTTCCAAACTTTAGAAGTGTCAGAATGAGCTTGGAAGGTGTTCACAAAAAGCCTTGACTTTCTTCTTAATATGAGTTCCTACCCTTCCCAGCCTTCTGCTTTACTTCAGCTGTCACTAATGCAACCTAATCCTGCTAACTGCAGCTTGGTGTGGGGCCTGAGGGGGTGAGGGGAGCATGGAAATTCAGCCTTTGCCAGTGGGGCAAAAGAGTTCTGCTCCATAACAGTTCAGGATGCAGTGCCCAATTCAATGCATGTGGGGTATCTGTAGACAAGATGTTCACTCTGTCTGATACAGAGAGAGCTCAGTTATATTCACTTGTAAACCAGAGGAATGAATATGGTTTGCCTAAAATAGCTTTTCAGTCAAGGCCTTGGCAGGAATTAATTTTCAACATTAATAGGGTGATGTGTTGCACTTTTCATTTTGATTTCTCCCAGCATTTTCCTTTATGGTCCATCATTAGATATTGATCAGTTGAAGCTCATTTTGAGACTCGTTGGAACCCCAGGGCCTGAGCTTTTGAAGAAAATCTCCTCAGAGTCTGTGAGTTTACACTTTGATTGTAATATCTGCCCTTTCAGAAGTCCCAAGTTTGTGTGTTGTTCTCCTGTAGTCTATCTGTAGAATGTGTTGGGATTTATTTTCTGTTTCTTTTTTCCTTTGTAATTCTTTGCTCTTGGATGGCTTTAAGTTCTTATGCTTTGTGTATCTGACTTTATTCCTCTTACCTCTGCCCATGGTATGATTTCATCCTTTCGTATTCTCATTTACTGCTTCGTGACTTTTCTCTCAGTTTATGGGTTTATGCTTTGTGATCTGTTGGATCATCAGGTGTTACTGGGGCAATATTTTTCACAGCTAAGAGCTTGAGGCTTGTCTCAGTTATTATTTCTCCAGATTGCATACCCAGGGTTCTTTCTAAATAGGAGCAGGTGTGTTATGCTCTAAACACACACAGTCCCTTCTGTAGTGTGATTAATTTCTGAAACACTGCTGCCATATCTTTGTTTTTGTAGCAGAAAATGCCTTTTAGGTGCCTTTCTGTAGCAGCTGTTCCAGGGCACACAGCAGAGTTTGCTCTGCACTCGTGCTCTGGGGGATGTTGCTGTTTGGGGCTCTTTTACCAAGGGAGGAGCAGCAAAAAGGCTTCCTGCAGTCCCTCTTGGGCAGGGTGACCTCTGTTTCCAGCCACTTGCTGTGCTGTAGTGATCTTGAATTGTGAACTTGTGCAAAGCCAGTGAAATGGCCTTTAACTCTACCTGTTCCTGAAGGTGGAGGGAATCCATGAGAGCCAGGGATTAGCAGGTGAATGCACAGTGAGCACTGAGGTCACTGCAGTTTGGGAGGTGCAGCAGAGGATCAGAGCTGTGGAAAGTGGGGAGAAGATTATCCTGTGCTGCAGCTTAATGTTCTTGTAACAGTTACTGTAAATACAAATGTGAGATTAGCCTTAAATAGCACCTGCTGAAGGGATGTGCAGTCAAATTGGGATAAATTGGTCAACTTGTTGAGTATCCCACCAATAAAAAAAGCCCTGGGATGTTCCACCTTTGGAGAGATTAGAGCTGAATAACCCAGATTGATTTGGTTACCCTGTGAACTGACCTTAAGGCTGCTCTGGTGTTTGAAATACAGGGGATTAGCAAGAGACATAAGATGGAGGGTTGACTAAATTAAGCAGAAGATTAATTTACGTGTGTAAGTTGAAGTGGATTTTTTTTAAACATTATTACACAATAAAAATAATAATTACTCTTCTCTGGGTCTGAAACAAGTCTGTTTTTAAAAAAAGGTAGTAAAATACTGTTTCTACTCTTTTTCCATTGTATGGGGAAAGCAAAACTCCCAAGTGTTTGATGATTTTGCGTGTGTCACTATAACAATTCTGGTTTTCTGCTGCATTACTTTACTTACTCTCACTTTCCCTGTTCACTGATACTGCTAACTGTGTTTTATGCAATGCTAATGTTTTGCTAATTTTGCATTTAATGCCTTCTGTCACCCAGCCCACGTCAAAGGGCACTCAGAGCTGTTCAGAATATCTCACTTGTCAGCCAGTTTCACTTTGCACCACAAGAAACTTGAGCACTTTCTATTCTGAAAAAAACCAAACCAAACCAAAAAGCTGGTAACCAGTGCAGAGGGTACAGATTTTGCTTCTGGTTTAATTTTCATTCATTTTCCTGAAGCTGTCTATAGCTGCACAGCACAGGGAAAATATTGTGGAGTAGCTTCAGCCAAAGGAAATGTCTACTCTGATGGCTTAAAACTGCTGGGAAATGTGAACACAACCTTGTTGGAGTGTAAAGCTACTTCCATTGGGCAGAAATACTTTCTGTACTGGCAGTTACCAACTGAGCAGTGATTCTCCATTGCTTTAAGTGTTCACTCGTGTAATTGCTGAACATTTCACAAGTAGCTGAAAAAATTAGTGAATACCCTGCCTGTATGGCTTTTGCCTTGTGGTTTGCAGAAGAGATGCTTTTGTATGCAACTGTTTTCTGTTTGAAATGGTTTTTGCACTGTTTTTAACAAAGCCCTTGACGAGGCACTTAAGATATTAACCAGCTTCAGCAGATCATGCGTCTGACGGGAACGCCCCCTGCATATCTCATTAACAGGATGCCCAGCCACGAGGTGAGATCTGAGCAGAGGAAGGGGGTTTGCAGGGCAGGGCTTCACTCAGAGTGTTCACCACTTCTGTGAATTAAATGCTTGCATGTGGCATGGGGTGGGCAATTAACTACCTGCTCTTCTGCAAGATTTTTGTACTAAATGAAGTTGTGATGTTTGGACAGTGCGTGCTCGGCCACAGATGTGTGAGACTGGGGAGAGCCTGGCTCTGAGCTGGTTTTGCATTGTGTGCTGTGTTGTACAGCTCAGCAAAGGACAGCAGGCTGCACCCAGCCTTGCAGGGACATCAGGGAGTCAGCTCTTCCTGCACCTCTCTGCTTTCCAACCTTACTTTACCACAAGTAATGTCGGCTCTTCCTCTGCTGTCTTGAGTGCCTTAGCTGGGACAGGATAATGCTGATGTGCTTAGTAAGTGTCAGAGTAAGCAAGGAGACAGACCATAATAACCAGTGCTTCAGGATGGTTGAAAAGGACTTGGTCTTGCTGGCTGGATATTGTCTTCATACTTCATCAGAGCATTTATTTCTACAGGCAAGAAACTACATCCAGTCTTTGTCTTACATGCCGAAAATGAACTTTGAACATGTGTTTCTTGGTGCCAATCCTCTGGGTAAGACTTGTTTATTAAATTTTTCTGAAACTTGAAGCTAGCATGTCCTGGGACACAGAGATTGCCAAAGCTTTGTTCTGGCTGCAGGAGCAGTGCAGAACAGGGTGATGCTTATGGGGGCGTGTGGGCCAAGAGTGTAAGAGGAGGAAAATGCTTGGGATGATGGGTGGGTCCTGAGAGACTTCAGATTCCTCATCTGTCTTGGGCTTTTCGAAGCTTTACGTTTTAGAGTAGAGTGACACAGCTCATGTGAGAAATCCTCTGTCTCTGGTGCTCTTGCAGCTGTGGACTTGCTGGAGAAGATGCTGGTCCTGGACACAGACAAACGCATCACAGCTGCAGAGGCGCTGGCACACGCCTACTTTGCCCAGTACCATGACCCTGATGATGAACCCGTGGCAGACCCCTATGACCAGTCCTTTGAAAGCAGAGAACTTGAGATTGAAGAATGGAAAAGTGAGTCTAGGGGAAGGGAGTGAGAGACAGACAGCTTCTCTTGGGGTTGTAGAATCGTGGAGTATCCTGAGTTGGAAGGGACCCACAGGGATAATGGAGTCCAATTCCTGACCGTGCACAGAACTTGTACAACCCTACATCCCTGGGAGCATTGTCCAAATTCTCCTGGAGCTCTGGCAGCCTCAGGGCTGTGCCCATTCCCTGGGGAGCCTGGGCAGTGCCCAGCACCCTCTGGGGGAAAGAACCTTCCCTGAGATCCAACCCAGCCCTCCTGACACAGCTCCAGCTGCTCCCTTGGGTCCTGTCCCTGCTCACAGAAATTGGAGCTGCCCCTCAGACCTTGATGTGTCTTCCCTCAGTCTTCTCCTCCCCATCCCATGAGTTGAGGTTCAGCTAAGCCATGGTTAGGGGCACAGAAGAAAGTGATAAAAATGTGGGCATCCTTTTTATCCTGTTGTTACACTGGATGAATCTGCCACATGCTGTGTGCATACTTAGCATAGTCCCTGATAACTAATTCCTACTAGGAGCACACAAACATATCTTTGTTTTCAAACTTACATCTCCTCAATGCTCTGGAAGTATCTTTTATTGTGTATGTTGATCTCTGAGAGTGGTGTAACCATTCTTTTCTTTGTCTTAATTAAACAATACTTTTTGTTTAAAATAGCGTTAGAACATTTGAGATTGTTGTAGGTTTTCTTGCATGAAGGTGTGTCTGGTAGTGCTATCACACTAAGTTTCTGTCCCACTTCTCCCTCCAGGCCTGACTTATGATGAAGTAATCAGCTTTGTGCCACCCCCGCTTGACCAAGAGGAGATGGAGTCCTGAGAGATTGCTCTCTTCTGTTTGTCCCACTTCACTGTGAAGGGAAGGCCTTTTCATAGGGACTCTCCAATTATCGTTCAAGTGCCTCATCACAACAATATTCTCCTTAGTGGAGGGGTTTTGTGTGTGTTGAACTGGGGAGGGAGGGGGGAGGGAAGGAAGCTGAGTCTATGTAAACATGCTGCATGCTCTTGTATTCTGTGTACAGCCTGGGGCAAGCCTCTGGAGACCTGTTCTGACTGCACTTAGTTCTTCCAGAGTAACAGTGCACTGCCAGTCTGCACTGCTGGGTGAGGTGGGGAAGGTGACAGTTAAAGGTTGGGTTGCAATCATTGCCATTTATCAATTCTCCTACAACTGAGTAACCTCAAAAAGAATGAAAGTTGGTTTATAGGCTTCGAGAGTATTCGAGTTTTTTTCCAGGACTGAAGGTAGGGTTGAGGGATGTCCTTATTCAATGCCAGGTGTCTGATTTACACCCAGATCTTCCTGGTACAGCAGAGCGTAGAGGCCTTCCAGTGTCTGGTTCTTGGAACACGAAAAGATGTTGTTTGAAACTGTAAATATGTTTGTGCCTTAAATGAATGGGGAGAGAGGGGAAGGGAAGTCTGGGGTGGAAATCTGACCCACAGTTCTTGAGGGTGAAGGCTCCCAGGTAGCCAGGCATGAACTCAATGTAATTGGGAAGTAACTTTGAGGCAACAGCTTCAACCCCTGGATTGGGTATTCCTGTGTTTTTCCCTTTCCTCCTCCTCTTGTTCTGAGGCTTCTCAGCATTATCTCCCAGGAGCCAGAGGTTGGGGAAGATCCTTGCTAGCCACACGTGTGTGTATTCTGTTCCCAACAAGGTGGTGTGTTTTTGCATGTTGTAGCTGTATGTGCATGTAGAGCTGCTTGATTTTTGTCCTTACTCACTGGGGATGGCACTGGGGGCAGGTCAATCATCAGTGAAATGTTTACTGAGTACCTCAGGCAGTGCCATAAAATCACAGCACCCTTGCTCCTGTGCTGCAGCTCCTTGTGAAATACCTGCCATCCTAGAGGCTTCAACGAGGGATGTCATGTCCAACAACAGAGAAACATGCACCTTTTTCTTTGTTCTGACCTCCCTGCAGAGAAGGGAGGGCTTGGGCTGAAAAGTTTCTTGTGAAATCCAGTGTAAAAAACGTTCTTTAAAGAAATGACTATAGCATCTTGTGCCAGAACTTAAGTTATTTCCTGAAAAGATTTTTTTTTAGAAGCATTGGAACCCAAAGCAAAGAAATAAGCATGCATAAACACACAATCACCCTTTCACTGTCTATATCTATAAATGCAAATATTTATATACATAAAACTAACATTTACTAGAAGGTGTTTTTATCTTCTCACATAAGAGCTTCTTGGCTATTTCTTAGCAGGTTGATCTCTGCCCAAGGAAACATGAGAAGGGAGTATGTTTGAATACAAACATGGTTCAAATATTTTGTATTTTCCAGGACTCTGCATGAGTGAAGTGCCCAGAGTTAGACTGGCAGGAGAGAGGTTTCTCAGCATGTTTGTGTGCTCCATCTGTAGTTGGGGAGCTTCGGAGCCCAATTTTAGAGCTTCTGGAGGAAACATTTTTAGACTTTAATTTGTTGCAGGCATCCTGTGTGGGCAATGTACCCGTGTATGTGAGGAGAAAGGCTTTTGCAGTATTTTGTATTCTTGTTACCTGTGGGGCAGAGTGTTTTTTGTAGTGTTTCTGCCCCTTGTTTGAAGAGGCAGCACAAAGAGATGGGACGTGGATGACAAAGCCATCGATTCTTCCCAGGCTACTTCCAGCAATCTCTTCAGGCCAAACGTTCAATAAAGATCTGGGCTGAGCTGAAGAGAGCAGCTCTGTTGTGCTCTAGGATAAATCTCTCCACAGCCCAACAAAATCAAGGTGAAAAAACTCCCTTTTCTGCTGGGCCAGCAGTCTGGGTATTCAAATGAAAATGTAGATATACTATGGAAACCTACAGCAAGATTATTTTTATCGGCCATTTTATGTGTAGATGCTACAGTGTGATTTCCTGCAGAAAATATTGCTAAAGATTTTTAAAAACTCTCGGTGTTGTGTGTGTGGGTGTGTCTGTGTGTGTGAGTGGGAATGGTTCGTTGGAGTCTGTCCTCTGAGGGAGCCCCTGGGGCACAAACTCCCTGCTGCCAGTGCCCTGCTGTGCTCAGCTGCCTGGGCAGGACGCTGCACCCAAAAGCAGAGATCTGCTATTTCGTTTCTATCCATGGATTTTGCTGTAATTGGTTATGCCAGATAAGATGTCACAATACCACTGGTTAAAAATAAAATCTATTTTTCAGATTTACTGCGCTGCGGGTACTTGGAAACCTCTTGCACTTAAGTGTTGAGTTTTAGCATGGTGTGAATTTCTCTGCTGTGCTGAGGGGGGATCCTGGGTGTGAGGGCTGGGAGGGGACAAGGCCATGCCTTGGTAGCTGACTCTGCTGCCACGGGGCTTCTTCTCTGTGTCTGTCCCACCTAAATTCTTTGCTACAAAAATAGTTTGAATTAGTCCATGAGTACTGGACACAGAACCTCCCTCCAAGCTTTTATTTTCTGTTTAGGGCAGCACTAATTCAGCACTGACAGAGCAGAGTCCTGCTGCTTCCCTGGACCTGGCACCCTCCCCCAGTAGGACTGGGTTGTGCTTGGTGGCTCTTTAAAAGTGATTTCTTTTTTTCCTCTTCAGCTGCCATCTAGGTGGTGGTGGAAGGATCACCACGGTGGAGCTTTTCCAGCTTCTCTTGTGTGTCAGTGTCACTCCCTCAGAAGAATTTGGGTTGATCAGAGCTGTTCTTCACACACAACCCACAGTCACTGAAGTTCTAGGCCCTGATGAAGCAAGGGAGGTGGTGCTGGTCCCAACCAGGCAGCTGATCCCCACTCCCACAGCAGCTGATTTGAGGAAAGACAAGGAACAGTGCTGGGGGTGTTCTCTCAGCTTCATGAGCCTTCCTGTTGACTTTTGCTGTCTTGCTAGGTTGAGGAGAGGGGAAAAAAAGCCCAGAAAGGACCAGTTTTATGTTGTTTTCTGGGAGAAAAAAAAAACCAATCCCAACCACCCAAGACTTAAAATTCCAGAAATGTGCTGTTACAATATCCTGATCAGCAAAAACATTCTAGAATCAGTGAGAACTGAACTGGGGTTTAAAAATAAACTACATCTATAAAATCAAATTACTTAACTCGTGAAGCTTAACAGTCAGTGTGCAACACTTGCAAATTATTGTCGAGCTGTGCTGCAGTCAGGTGGGAACAGCATGCTGGGACCTTGGGTAGGCCCATGATGAAATGTTTATTACTGGAAGGGAAGCATGGTCAAAATTGTAACCCTGATTGTCATCCCCAGCTGCACTGTAGAGAGTGCCTGGAGAAGGAGTTTTGGATCATCCCCCCACATTTTTTTACCGGAGTTGTGCTCACAGTTGGACTTGACCTTTTCCAACCTAAAGGTTTGCAGGATTCTAATGTTTCCTGTTTGATTTGGTCACTGAAGTTATGAACTCATCTCAGCACAGCCCAGACATGCCCCAGTTATTCAGGACTCCCTAATTGGGCGTTGATTGCCTGCGTGTGCAGCAGCAGCAGCAGCTGAGGGTTGTGTTCATCAAATAACCGAGGAGTTACAGGTTTGCTCAAGGCCCGGGAGCTTCTGCTGTGACACCTCTTGCTCACAGGTGTATTTATAGACCCAGCCGAGGCGTGGATTGTTTCTGGGCTGTGCTGCTGCTGCTGCAGCCAGGGCTGATGTTCACAGACACTGCCATGGGGCCGTGTCCCTGCTGGGGCTGTTTGAACAGCACAAGGACCAACGCAGTGGTTGCACATAAAGCAGGCACAGTGGATTTTTCCCGTCCCCCTGATCGTGCTTTTCCTGTAGGGGCACCTTTGCAGGTGACCTGGATGGAAGGAGCAGAAGCTCTGGGCAGGGTGGAGGGCTGCTGGGGTAGAACTGTGCAAGCAGCTAGGCTGGCTTGGTAAGGCTCGGCTTAGTCACTTCCTTTGGAGTGTGGGGAGGACGCACCTCCTGTGTGGGAGCCCCACCTGAGCCTCCTCACGCTGGAGTGAAATGTTGAGGTGTTCTCTGCTTGCCAGGAATGGTCCTTCTCATGTCCTGGGTGTGCTGGGCTGGTTGGTCCCGCACACGGCGATGAACACGGGCTTGGTTTAGTGCAAGGAGAGCCAGGACGGGGTGAGAGCTGCTGCAGGAGATGAAACCGCACCCAGCAAAGCCTGGGGCACAAACCCTTCTGGGGATGTTCCCATCTCACAGCTGCTCCTCAAACTCCTCGCAGCGGTCACTCGGAGAACCTCAGCCTACTTTCAGCAGCTCCCCACCCTGCTGGGAAGCCGGGCTCGGGAGAAAATCGCCATGGATGTGACCCCGTGGTGTCCCTCGTCAGGAGCCCGGAGCTGTCCACCGGCTCTGAAAGAAGGATGTCCCTGCGTGTCTCTGACGCGATGCTGTGGCTTGTCCCTCGAATTCCCCGGCTCGACGAGTCCTTACTCATCCTCTTGTTTGGAGGAGGGATTTCATGAGCCCCTGTCCGAGCCCCGTGAGGATATTTCTCGGCTGATGGAGCAGCAGAGCGGCAGCTGTGGATGACAGAGGCGTGCCCGAGCAGCGCTGGGTGCTCCCCTCCTGCAGCAGAGCCCAGAGGCACCTGTACAACAGCGAGGCGTGTCAGGAAACCTGATGCCTCACCTCTGCCAATGTGGAGGCGGAGGGAGGAGGGCCCAAACACATGTCCCTTCACGCTCGTAACAGCTGAGAACAGAGAAGGAAACTTGCTAGAGCCTTTTTTACCAGCGCAGGAAGCCTCCCTGTTCCGCTCTCACTCCGGAAGCCCTCCCGTACTCCACTACTCTGGGGGGGTGGCTGTCCCACACCCGTCGGGCGATGAACATCGCAAGGAGAAGAGGCTTTTACAGACAGGAGGTGAACAACACGCTCTGGGAGCTGCCCAGGAGATACACATGCCTCCACCCGCTGGGCTCCGGGGCCTACGGCTCCGTGTGGTGAGTGGGGTCCTGCTCGCACCGCCCGGGGCAGCCCGGGGGTGTTGGAAGTTCCGTGCCGGGGGGGAAACGAGGAGGTGCTTGGCAGCACCCCTCCATTAAGGAAAGACATTTGCATGTGTGATGGGGGCAGGCTGGCCCCGGCTCGCTCGCTCGAAGGAAATATTTCCCCCTCCGGTGAGCCCGGGCGGGGGTGCCAGGGCAGCCGAGCGTCACCTCGGCACGGGGGTCAGGCAGATTTTGAGCTGCTTTGGACTCGAGCTTGCGTTAAGATTCCTGTCTGACGGCACGGGCAGGAGGCGGGGGAATACCTACCTGGGTGTCTGGAAGAGATTTGTGGGTGATTACAGGGGTGGAAGCTGGAACAGGCTGTCCTTGCTGCTCAGTCCCAGGCAGCTGGACAATACAACACCCTGATACTGTTCCCAGTTTGAAGTCAAAAAGTGGATAGAAATTATTGTAAGCCAGGGTCAGTAACAGTCTGGGACTTCTTCCTGGCTGATGATAAACCCCAGTCTACAGGAGAGCAGCAGGAGCTGCTGTTAATTATTCAGCCGGGCAAAGGTGCCTGAAGCAAGGGCAGGCACAAGTCAGACATTGCTGGGCTTACACTGATGAACCAGACACGGGCAACTCTGAAAGGGTAAATATGAAATAGTCCATTGATAGGATCTGAAGAGAGCCCTTATTTCATAACATGCTGAGCTAAAAATAAAATAATAAAAAAAAAAAAGGTGTGTCCCTTTTCATAGGTGCTGGGTAAAGTCTGGCCCTGCCACTGGCACTAATCCTGAAACTGTGTCCAGGTTTTGCCCTTTTTCCCCGACTTCCAGTTTACAGAGAGGCACCCACGTGGCTGCCCAGTTGCATTTATGCTTCTCAGATTCTTAAGCCAGTCCTGCAAAATCAGGCAGGATTAGACTTGACTTTTAATTTACATTTGTACAGTGTTCTCTGATTTTTATCACAGAGAAAATCAGGAAGGAAAATAAAGACAAATAAAGACAGGAAAAAAAAAAAAAGAGAGAAATCCTTCCAAGTTTCCTTGCCTACCCAAAAAAAACAAACATCAAAAAAAATCTTTCTTGGTCCCTGTAAAACTCTCGGCTGCTCTGGAGCTCTCGAGGAGGGAGGGAGGGAGAGGAAGGTGTTGAAGTGGCCCGCGGGTGCGTGGTGGTTTTGAGTGGACAGAGCTCAGCAGGGAGGGCTCGGTACCGATTCCCCTACAAAGCTGAGGCAGAAAGTGTGGAGTTAGTGTTTGCTGTCCTCTGCTGGGAATTGCTGGGAAAATTTCCTATTGCAGCGTTATGCAGCAGCAGCTTTTCCACTTTCTTGGGCAGCTGGGAAAGTAACTCAGGAGAAACAGCAAAGGCTTGTTTCTCCCCTTATTAATTTGCCAAAATTTGTAGTGATTTGGCTTCAGCTGAGTGTAATTGTGAAAGAAGAATCTTCTGATCTCTCCAATGCTGGATCTCTTGCTGATCTCTGCCAGCCAAGGCAGGGACACAGCTCTGCCTGCCCGAGGTCACCCCAAACTGCATTTGTTCACTGAATCTGTGCTGGGGAGAGTGTGGGGGGCTCTCCCAGCTGCATGGACTGAAGTGGCTCTGGGCTGTGATTATAACCAGCACTTGTCTGTGCTGTGCAGGCTGAAGCTCCACCAGCAGCTCTCCTGTGTTGGGTGCTGGGGTTAGGTGCTCTGTAGGTCAGCACGTGAGATTGTGCACCCTCAGATTGAGAAACCTGCCTTGGATTCTGCAGGTTCACTCCTTGGTCCCTTCCTCTTATATTCCTGGTTCCTCCTAAAATTTTATGCAGTCTGACATCTGCTGCTGAGATTTTCTGCTGACATCTGCTGAAGTCCTGAAATGGAGACCAAACCTCCCTAAGAGTCCTCCTAGGACACCCTGCAGCATCTTTAGTGCTTCAGCTGCCCTGTGTAGCTGTTCCCGCACTTCCTTTGCTTTTTCTGACTCAATATTTTTCAGTGCAAGGCTGAAGGATGCAGCTGGAAGCCATGGGATTGAACGTGATGATTTACAGCTCCTCCGTTCCCGTGGGAGATGGGATAGGGATTTCTGAAGCAGTGGGAACTGCTCTGGGAATACACAGTGGGATTTGGCAGGGAAAACCCTTTTTTCATCTGTTTGCCTCTTGGGAGGGGTCAAGGAGGGGCTCAGACATCAATGAGAACCCTGAATTGCAGCTGTCTGTCTGAGGACCTGCCTTCTCTCCTTTGCAATCTGAGCAAGGAGCCTGCAGAGGAAGAGGAACTGTCACAGGATTGCTGTGCCCAGCTGCAAGCAACCAATGTGACCAGCAGGAGTAACACAGCAAATCTGCAGCAATGGCTGCTGTACCAGCTTCTCATCAGCTTTAGAGAAGAGTCTCATTTTCAGCCAGACCTGCTCTTACACAGAAGGAAATGTGTAATCAAGGATTCTCAACACAGCAGGATTAATTACAGCAGCATTTTCAACATGTTCATCCACTGTCTTTGCTCCAGAATACAGTGAAGGCAGCTGGCCTGCCCTAAAATACAACAACCTCCAAGCAGATGGCAAAGCAGAAATTTACACATCTTTAGTCCCTTATCTCTATGCATTAAGGAAGGAGAAGGCAGAGTTAGAACTAATTCTGACCTTTAACCATTTGTGTTTCCCTTTCCCCTCAGCTCTGTTACCTCCAGCTCATTTCTGCAGATTGAAGGGAATAAAGATGAGCCACTCGTGCTTTTCTTGGGGTCCCACCTCATCCCTCCAAGAGCACAGGCTGTGGTCTGCTGCCCAAAGCCACACAGGGTAACACCTCTGTGTGCAGAGCTCCACTGAGCTTTCCTCAAAGGGAATTTCTCTGCTGTCCTTCTGCGAGCACAGGAATCAACTATTCTCTAAGAGATAACCTGTGGGGTTGCAGAATCTGTTAAAACATACTGCTGACAGCAGAATGGTTTTTTATTTGCCTGCTCTAGTTCAGCCATAGACAAGAGGACGGGGGAGAAAGTGGCCATCAAGAAGCTGTGTCGTCCATTCCAGTCAGAGATCTTTGCCAAGAGATCCTACAGGGAGCTGATGCTGCTGAAGCACATGCAGCATGAGAATGTGAGTGCTCATTTCTCCTCTTCCTGCTGACACAAGGGGTGTTTCCTTGCCACCTGGGAGCAAGTCCTTTTTGGTGGCATCACCTGTGTTTTAATTGACACTTGGTATGTGCAGGCAGTCTCAGGGTTTACCTGTGACCTGTTTGCTGTGCCCAGGCTGGAGCAGGTGTGTAATGGGTGAGCCCAGGTATTAGTAAGAGGGAAAACATTTGTGCAGCATCAGTGAGGAGTCCCTGGGTTCCTCAGATGGAATTCTCTGTGTTCACCCACACGTTCATGTGCCAGTGGAGAGCTGGTGAGTGCCATGTGCGCAGCAAATGCTTTCCAGATTTAAGTGTGGGCTTCTCTCCTTCAGGTCATTGGGCTGCTTGATGTCTTCACCTCCACTGCCTCGTACCAGGGGTTCCAGGACTTGTAAGTCTGGAGTTGTTTGCTCTGTGTAGACTTAACTATTTTCCAAGACAGCTGTGTGTTAGCAGCAGCATAAAAGAGAGGGTTGAGGTGCAAAGGGACCAGACTAGAATCCTCAAATAACACAGAGAACCAAGAGCACACATCAGCTCCCATGGCTGACACACCCAGAACACGTAAACACATCCCACCCCTGTTCACAGCTGGGACACCACAGCATGCACTGACCAACCTGTGCAATGAGGATGTGTTACATTCCATGGTGCATCACACGTAGGGTGATCCATGCACTGTGTGACTGCTGAGCTAAGGGGCTGCACTCAGAATGGGACAAGTATTGTTCATCAGGCCTCAGGGCAATTAAACTTGGAATTGGAAAGATCCGTCCTTCTCTTCCTCTTGATTCTGGCTCTTCTCAATTAATATTTTTTGCATTTTCCCTCTGTGTTCATGGTCACATTGGACAAGTCCTTTTCTCTTCCCCATCACTGCAGATGAGCAGTGTGTGCCTAGGCTTGGGGTTTGGCTGGTGGCTGAGTGTTAGCAGCCTGCAAGAAGAGCATTTGAAGGTTCTCAGAGCAGTTCCTGCAGGAAGACCATCAATTAATTAGCAGCCTCAGCAGGTAGTACTGAAGGAAGCTGGATGTTGTCTTCTGAAGCAGAGCTGGAGAATATTACAGTGACAAATTTGGGAGCCAGTGCAGCTGCTTTGCTGTGTAAGATGTTTCAGCTCCTGGGTGGTGAAAGGCATCCAAAATTGAACTTCTCTTGAGGTCTAAACTAATTCAGGATCCTGAAGATCCTTGTTGTTACTTGACGTCAGATACCTGATTTCAGGGGAGGAGAAAGAGCAATTTTCAGAACAGGCTGAAATTCCAGCTTCTCTGCAGGATGTGCCAGTTAGCCAGGAACACTGTCACAACAACTCATCTTCCTTACAGAAGTTACACAGCCAGAAAAACCAAACCAAGTGAGAACAAGGCTAGCCTGGTCCCCTGCATTTTTCTTCCAGACTCAGGGCCTTGTCTTACTGCCTTTTAGCTACCTGGTGATGCCATACATGCGGACAGATTTACAAAAGATCATGGGACATGAATTCAGTGACGAAAAGATCCAGTACCTGGTCTACCAAATGCTGAAAGGGCTGAAGGTAGGTGGGTCTGGAGGAGTTTAGTCACTCCCTGTGTCTCCTCTGTGCATCACCTCTGGGATTGACCCTAACTGAGCTCCCCTCCAATACTGTACAGGAGGATGTGGGGAGTTTTTGGCATCCCCTCAGAACAGTTGGCTGTTGAACCATTCCTGTTCCAGCACACATCAATAAAAGGAGTGTTTGCTTACATCAGTCAGTTGGGTATCAAAGTAATCAGCAGCCACAGACCTTGGGATGGTTCTTCCATGGCAGCACTTGTTTCTCTCTTTGCCTTTCCCAAACCCTCAGCCAAACTCTGCACACAGGGAGAGACTGGCAGCAGCAGGAGCTTCTCTGACCCCATCACAGAGGCTCTTAGGGGAATGGTTTTCTGTTCAGGAGCATAAGGAAGGAATATATTTCTGTAACTTGTTTTGAAAGAGCTGAAAGCAATCACGGCAAATTCTGGGATGTAGAGACAGAGCTTTCCATCTGTCCTCTCACATCCTTCACCTGGAGTCACAGCAGTGTCTTACAGCCATCAGGGGGTTCTCCTAAATCACATCTCTCCCCAGGCCACTGCTACCTTGAATTTAAATAAAGGGGGGGAAGAACACACAGAAGGTTTGACTGGTGTGCTATCAACCCTGCAGTCAGTTTTGCAATTTTACGTTTTTCGGGCTGAGAGTCTTTTAACACCCAAAATAGCCATGTTGTCATGTCATGTGCTGTAACCTTGATGACTCTGATAGTTAGAAGCTGTTGTACTTGCTCTAAGGAACTATTGCTCTATCCCTCCTCTTCTGCTCTAAGCATCTTCTTTAGACTGGCAATAACACTGTAAATATTGTCAGTAATTTGGGGCAGAAATTTCTTTTCACACTGCTGCCTTAGGGACCAGGGACCTGTAGAAGGCTACAGAGGTTTGTTCTCAGTAAGTTCTTGTTTGTAGCTCTCATTTCTCTGCTGGAAAACAGAAAATTTTGTTTGCTGGTGATCACATTGTGGCCCCTCTTTTTATTGCAGTATATTCATTCAGCTGGCATCGTCCACAGGGTAAGTTCATGTGTGCTCTTAATCTGATTTTTGTCTGAGAAACGCAGCATAGGCATAAAGTTAATAAATTCCTAACCATCATTTCACTAATAGCATGTCTGCTCTAATTTTCCATCCTGTCTGCTCTCTTTTTCATTCTACACCCTATATAGGTTTGCATTTGCTAATTTGTGCAGCATTTTGAGAAAATGCTGTATTTTCTGATGAGCTGAGAAGCATTTTATGATGCTTTTTGAATTACAACTGTTTCAGAAAAGAATCAAATACTAATCTAAAGCTGTACAGTGTAGCAGGCATGGTGTTTATTCAGTCATTTGCCGAATTGATACTGAACCTGGGGTGTGATGGGACCACATCAAAGGCAAGCAGAGGTTCAGCTGAGAATTGTGTTGTGGTATTGCAACTTGAAATATCCAATTTTTCTTCTCCTGTCTGCTGTAGGACCTGAAGCCAAGTAACCTGGCTGTGAATGAAGACTGCCAGCTGAAGGTAGGTGGCAAAGCAGCACTTTGCAACACATCAGCTCGTGGAGGAACTGCTCTGCCAGCAGGAAATTGGCACTGTCATGTTTCCTCTTTCCTCCCGAGCCTCCATTCCAGGGCTGTGTTCCTTGGCGGCTGCAGCAGTGGGAAATGCTCCCCTGCTGATGTCACTTGCTGAATCAGGACACAGAACTTCAAATGAGCCTTCTGTCACTGTAATCCTCATGGATTGCAGTGTGTAATGACTTCCTGGAGAAATTCAGCACTGCTGAGCAATACTTGCAGCAGGTGAATGATCCCTGAAGGGTAACTGGATTCAGCTGCAGTTGCTCTTTGGTTCTCATGAACATTGTGGTTGTGATTCCAGACAAAGTCATTTTCACCAGCCATGCTGGCTGGTGTGGTGCTCCAGCATGCATTTTCTGTAATGTATATTTCAGGGAGTGGCTCTGCTGCCCATAAAGGTTGGGTCAAGCTTGTTCATCTTCAGCATTGAGGGAGAGGCCGTGCTGTGTCACCTGCAAGGTGTTCTTATAGGAAAGGGTGAGTTGTGGTGACCTGGGAGCATGCCTTCACCACCAGGTCACAGACCAACTCCAATAAAGCACGTTGACTCAAAACTTAAGCTTTAAGAAAGGCAGTGACCTTCCAGGGAGCACAAAGCACTGATCCTTTCAGCAGCATCTTCTCATGACAGTGAGGTTTGCAGCTGGCTTGCAATTTACAGTGCAATTAAGACATATTCATTCTTTGAACCGTGCCATGGGTGTCTGTGGTGTAGTTGGAGCTTTGTTATTACCTGATTGGAGATACTCCATTTTCTCTTAGAAGTAGAGCCCCAATTGCCCATAGGATTTCTCTTTTCTCTCCTGCCCTCCCTCCTCCTTATTCTTCCTTTGTCACTGCAGATTTTGGATTTTGGCTTGGCCAGACAGGCTGATGCTGAGATGACTGGCTATGTGGTCACACGGTGGTACAGAGCCCCAGAAGTCATCCTGAACTGGATGCATTACAACCAGACAGGTGAGCAGCCCTGCCCCAGCACTGTGACTCCCTGCTGCTGAGCTGGGGGATCCTGCTGCCTCAAATCTCACAGAATTGTCCAGTTGTTTTTCCTCTTTATCATCAGTGTTCCTTGGAGCAGAGCAGGTCCCAGAGGTGTTGCACAAGTCCCAGAGCTGGTGCTTGCAGGAAATGATGAAAGTTGAGATTTTAGCAGCATAGAAAGAACAGAGGAAGGTGGGAGGGAGTGCAATTTAAATCAGTGCTTGTTGTAAGCAACAGCAAAAGTGACAGACCCAGCAACCACTTCTGTCTTTTAAATTATTTTAAAATTTTTTTCTTCCCATTCCCCCCTCCTCCTTTTTCTCTCTGAACAGTGGATATCTGGTCTATTGGCTGTATCATGGCAGAAATGCTGACTGGGAAAACACTCTTTAAAGGAAAAGACTGTATCCTTTCAAGCTGAACCTTTCCCCTGAGCAGAATAATAGTTCTTGGGGTGCGTGGAAGGGTTTCTGTGAATGAGACTGCTGAGAAAAACAGGTTTCAGTCTGGTTTATCAGGAGGTAATCACAAGGACCAGTCTTTTTGGGGAGGAAAACAGAAGGAGACATCAGAAATACACCTCTGTGCTGGTGTGGTTCTTCATCAGCTGTTCAACCTTGTGTGGCCATAGCTCCATTCCCAAAGCTTTGCGTATCCTTCCAAGCCCATGGATCTGTATCCTGGCATAGTTGTACCAGAAAAATGATCTACTGATGGAAAAGTCATGCCAGGAAGAAAGGCTTGGAGTTCTTTTTGCCAGTCTAATGAATTTCTACTTGTGTGACTGTTTGTATTGTGAGCTAACTGTACTCTCTCAGGCTGAGCTGTGGTAGGGGTGTCCAGGGTTTTCTCCTCAAAGGGTGATCTTTAACACAGCTTCCCAGACCTGGATCAACTGACTCAGATCCTGAAAGTAACTGGGCATCCAGGAGAGGACTTCTTGGAGAAGCTGGAGGACAAAGCGGTAAGGAAGCTCCCTGTGGATTTGGGTCCTGCTGGCAGAGGTGTCAAGAGAAGAGGTTGTCCTGTGTTTGGCATGGGAGGGATGCTGCCTCTACAGCAGCAGGGAGGTGCAGCAGCAGCCTTTTCCCTTGGGCAAGGAATGCATCTCTCTGTGCTGGGGGCACATCTGATGGGCCTGGTGCTGCCTTGGGAACAGCTGTGTTTGGAGGGACTCCTACATGAGGTGCCTGATGCCCCAGCAAACCACCAATCTTCTCTGTTCTCCAGCTTGGCTCTTAAAACAGACGTATTTCTCTGTCTTGACCAATAAAAATAGTTCCTTGTGAATTGCTTGCTGAAATGGGACATCTGGCATGCTTTGCTCTTCTCTTCATTTGCCTTTGCTGGTTGGTGCCATGAGACTGAGAGCTGTATTTCACCCCTGTCCACGTGCAGTAACTGTTCTTTCCTTGCTCTTTCAGGCAAAGAGTTACATCAAGTCCCTTCCTAAAATCCCCAAGAAGGATTTGTCTGTGCTTTTCCCTAAAGCAAATCCTCAGGGTAAGTACTCCAGCATTTCTCATGAGTTTTCACAGCTGGAAAGGAGGCAAACTGACTGCCACATCCCCAACTTTATTTCTCCTTCTCATAATTTCTTGTTATTTTTTCCCCTTGCCCCTGCCCTTCCTCAGGGAAAATATGTATCAATTAAAAGCAGAATTATCTTCTGTTGGCATTACAGTGGTGATGTTCTGCTGTTCTTGGCCATTTACTACTTCTTTTTTTAATTATTGTTCTAAGTATAGTGTAGATCCTGTTTGTTGAATACCTGGACCTAGCAATATTTAACAGACAGCTGATGTGAAATTTTCAGGGTAAGAATGAATCTCTTAGAAAGAGCTCTCTTCCCAGGTAGGTTAGAGGTGAGAGCAAGCAAAACTCCTCTAGAAACAGAATAGAAAATAGTCTTAAAATGTTAAAACCAAGTGGGAATGGGGCTGACAGACTAGTGAGCATCTGAGTTTCCTGCCCTCCTCTTCTCATGTATAGGTTTCTATACAGATTACTCACGTTTAGACTCCTTTGAGATGCAGGGCTCTGAAGGAAAGCAAATGATTAAAACTGAAAAATATCTTGAGGTTACTGGCTTACTCCTCCTGCTTCTGCAGCCCAATTTGTGCAGCAAGGCTTATTCAAGTCTAATTTGTTATTTCTGCACAATTTAACTTCTGTTAGTAAGAGCTCCCTGAGGCTGCTGTTGGGCAGACTTTTCATCTCCACTGATGGGAGCTCCTTGCTGCCTTGGCCAGGTTGAGGAATCTCTTCAATGGTCAGGTCTGGAGATGTAACACTGGAAATATCAGTGCCACACTAGGAGGGTCTGTGCTCCCCTGCACCTTGCTTAGCCCTGTTCCCATCTCTACAGCTGTGGACCTGCTTGACAAGATGTTGCAGCTGGATGTGGAAAAGCGCCTTACAGCAACACAGGCCTTGGCTCACCCCTACTTCGACCAGTTCCGAGACATCGAGGAGGAGACAGAGGCACAGCACTCCTATGATGATTCCCTGGAACATGAAAAGCTTTCAATAGAGGAGTGGAAAAGTAAGAAAATTATTTTCTTTGAGGTTCCTGTCTGGTGTGGGATTTTCCTACCTCTCTTTCTTTCCTGTACAGATGCTGAGTGAGGCTGTGATTGCCTGCTGATGCCTCAATGGTAGTGCACAGATCTCTTGCTTTTGTGCATTCAGCAAAGATCCCCCCAGCTCTTCAAGCAGACTTTTTTTGTTTCTCTCCTTTGTTTCTTTCAGCTGCCACTGAATGCCTTTTTCTGCTCATCCAACACTCCAACTTTTATTTGTGTCCTCTAAAATCACACATTCATGGTTATTTTGTTCTGTTTTTCAAGAGCACATTTACAAGGAGATCTTGACCTTCAGTCCCATTGCACGGAAGGATTCAAAGAAGAGAAGTGGGATGTCATTATAGCAAGGGGTGCAGCTGTGGCTGGGACTCAGTTCTCCTTGATGACATCAAATTCATTCCACACTACATTGCTGATGACCAACTTTTGGCCTGTGGGACCTCTCTCCATGTGCCAACACAAGGATGACACTGTGCTGTGGGCATTGGACTTTGTTCTACTAAAGGGGAAGCACCTCAGACTGTTTTCAACATAAAAGACAAATATATTCTTGTTGAAACTTAAAGTGGGAGAATTTTACCTGGTGTTTCATTTTTTTTCTTTTCTGTATTTGTCCACTTGAGAGAGGAGGGGTTTCATTCTTTCTCATTAGTCTTTTCAAGAACAGGGTTTAGTACATTAACTATGGATGAGGTAAAGAAAAAGGTAAAATTGACTGGGAAGTGAGTCCTAAACAAAATGATCAGAAATTCTGAATTTCAGCATAGTAACACCATAACCACTTTCACTCTGGGTGTGTCCTGCTTCCCTGAGCAGTCACAGAGCACCCAGCAGAGCAAGGCTGCTGGGATGGTGTCAGCTCCAGAGCACCAGGGGATCAGCCTGTGCTCAGAGCAGCTCCAAACTCATCCTCTCATCCCATACACACAATTCAGCTCAGATGCTTCCTCTCCAAAGAGCCATTCCCTCTTTTTTTAATTTTCCCCCTGCTTATTTCGTTCCCTGGGATTTGATCAGTGCTGTCTCCTCCTCGCTGCTGGTGAACACAGCCTGGGAATTCAAGGCCACTTCCCCCAGTGACAGACTGGGAGTCCCAAGCAGCTGCACAAGTTAGTTTGAATATGGACCTGCAGGAAGTTTTCCAGCCTGCTGAAACTGGAGTATCTGCAGATCCACAGCTTATCAATACAGTCACTTGATAGTGCAGGCACAGCTGCTTGTTGTGATAACACCTTTGGACTGCAACACCTTTTTCCCTGTGGTGATCAGGCAGATTCAGCCAATCATTCCAAAGTCCATCCCAAGGGATATAAGCCAAGTGCCTTCTCTGTATCTGAGCTCAGAGCCCAGTCCCGAGGACTAGAGAAAAATATTGGGAAGGTATTTGACCTCTATTGAGTAATTCAAACAGTGATTCTCAACTCCCCTCCCCGCCCCCCTTCTGTAGCTGCTGGTTATTTTGGTTTAGTTTAGCCAGGTTGGTTGTTTTCAGTATTCTAATTTTCTTCTTAACCAATGTTCTGTTTTGCTGTACAGAACAAGTAAGGGAAAACTGCAACATTTCCAGAATTTTCTGATCTCTCTTCTCCACTGGGAACTGGACACAGTGATGTCATGTTGCTTGGCTGCCTCCCTGTTGCAGCTCATGGCATGCAGCTCTGGGGATAACCCTGCAGTGACTGCAGCTTTTTGATAGGATGGTGTTGATGTTTGCCTGCTGTAGCTGCACAGATGGTCCATGATGATAAGATGAGGTTTCTCTTGACTCTTATCTGTCTGGGTAATGTACAAACCCTTTGCTTCACCCCTCTGTTAGGCAGGGACAATGAGCACAGAACTGTCCTCAATTCTCTGGAAATTCAATGTTTTCTGATGCAGCACTAGTAAAGAGCTAGGCTGGGGGATATGTAATAATATTCTGCTGACTCTCTCCTGAAAAATACAGCTTGATGACATTTAGGCTTCATCCTTTCCTCTTGCTAAGGAACAACCTTCATTTTCCTTGCATGGCAGAAGGGAGTTCTAGCTGCATCTGTCACACTGCAGCTGGAATACTGTCCTTTTGAATCTGACCTGGCTGCCATGTGCAGAATCTTGAAGAGAGGTTGGAGAGAAGCTCTCAGCAGCTGCCATGAAGATCTCAGAGAGTTGCAGAGGTTTGGAGCTGCCTGTGCCAGGGTAAAATGAGGCTTGGTGCTTTGCAGTGGAGGGTGAGTGTCAAGGCAAAGAACCCACTCAGACAGAACTCAGGAACCACTGTAAATGGGAATACAGGGAATTTCTTAATTTTCTTACCCTGCTTCAACAGGGGTTAGGTAGACCTGGAGAGTCTTCTGTCTCAGTAATGATGGCTGAGGGAGAAAACATCTTCACAATAAAGGAATGTACTGAGCAGCAGTCTGCTGGTAGTCAAAAAGGGACTTGGATAGTTTTAAAGAATAATTTAAAATGGCCTTTGGGAATTGTCTGTCTGAGCAGAGGACAGGCATGAAGAGGCACTGGGGACATGTGACACAAAGAGGTGTGAGAATAACAATTGTAAGCTAACTGAGTAGGGTACATAGATTTTGCAGACATCAGTCTCATTTGTTTTAGGGATAGCACATAAAGGCTCTTCAGCATCAGTCTTTCTGCTGAGTATACATCCAGTTTCAGAGACTGGGTGTCTGGGTTTCTTGGTAGGTTTACACTTACCCTGAATGCTCTGAAATTGCAAGAGCAATCCCAACAGCTGCTGTGTGGGCTCCATGCTCTGGTTTCATTCATTCACCCACCAACCCCATACAGTGACAGAACTCTGGGCAAAAGGATTACCCAATACCCCAACAAATGTGGGGAGCAGGTGCTCTGTAAGCCCAGGAAGCCTGGAGGTGTAGATAGATTTGTTTTTTGTGGTATGTATCATCCAAGAACTCAAAATAGACAGTAGAAAATGTAGCAGGTTGGTAGTGGAAGGAGTATCTGTACATCCCAGTGCTCCTACTGCATTCAAGGACGTGTTTCAATGAACAGCAAAGAGCTACCAGAAGGGAGGGTGGGGGAAAATCCTATTGACATTTCTTGAAAGAAGTCTGAAAAACTCCTGTTTGACAGAGCCAGTGAATCAGGCCAGGGCTGGAATCCTTCAAAATCAGCACCAGAACCAAGAGGGGGTGTGTGACCCTGACAGACACTGTGAGTCAAAGCTGAAATTACCTCATGCAGAGGTGCAGGCAGTGCCTGGTGGATGACTCACACTGACACATAATTCATGGACATTCCTTTCATTGCAAGTATAGTTTACATACTTAAAAATACAAAACCAAGTGATAAAAATCCCTCAGCCATTAAGTGATCCAAAATTCCATAAATCAGCCAAAAATATGTTTGCTGTTTGTATTGAGTTTGTATGATAAAAATTTACATGGATATATGGATAGAATTTTTGTGCCTGTCTCAGATAACATACAGATGTGTAACTTCAAATACTATTCACTTGCTAGCCTTACATTAATTTCTGACTTCCAAGCATTTTTTTTTTTTTTTAATTTGGAAAATAAAGCCTTCAGAAACAATCTTTCTCTGTAAGTTTATTTTGACAGTTAATAAGGTCTGTGAAGTTGCAACTTTAAGGGGCCTATTTGTTAGGTACTCGCACATGTAAGTGGTAAAGAAAAAGCAGATGAAGGAATGATTATTTTATTTTCCTACGAGATGCCACAAAATGAGAGGATTTTTAAACAGAGATAATACTAGCTGTGTTTTGGATACCACCTAGAAACCTTTCAGTGCACAATTTTGAGAATTTCCACAGCCTCTTAGAAAACTACTTATTTTATCCTGTAGGAAAAAGACAGATCATCTGTTTTCATATTTAACATGTTCACATTCTAGGTAGCAGACTAAACAAATAACGTTCATGTTTTAAATATGTGAGAATGGGAAAGAAGGAAAACATAGAACGTTATAAACAGGTCTGAGAACTCTAGTGAGATTCTGTACAAAGGATGGCAATACCTTTTCATATTCCCATGTCTTGCTGTTGCCTGAGCAACCAGGGAAAGCGTTCCTAATCCTCTGCATTTTTCCTGTACCATGGGGTCAGCAGAGTGCTGGCTGGAAACGTGATTATGGCTGTTTTTCTTTTCACAGCTGAGAGACACAAGACACGAAAGATTGAATGAAGACCAGAATAGCCAGTACTAATTTGCTTTCCCCCCCAAAAGGATGGACACTTGCTGCACTAATTGTACTTATCATGGAATCATTCAGGTTGGAAAAGGCTGTTAAGATCACGGAGTCCAAATCTACACTGAAAATGGCAGTTTCCAGGGGAATGTGGTTTAGGGGATGTTTTGCCTGATTTCTCCCTGCAAGGCCATTTTCTGAGCACATGAGCTTACACAGCTTTTAATGTGATGTTCAGCTGGTGCTGGCTCACAGCTGACTCAGTCAGCTCTCCTTTTTTGTTGGAATGCACTCCATTAAATAATACTGAAGGGTTAGTATATTATATCTGCAACCCTCATTGATTTGCTGTTACATGAAAGTGAATTAACTTCTTTTAGCCAAGTTTGTCTGGAAAAATAAAAATGCTCCTGCCATAAACTATCATTTCAGATCTGTCTTCAGAACGCTTCAACCGGAAAAAAACGTTTTAAAATTAGAGGACATTGAGATGAAAAAAAGAAGGATCACTGAGGAAGTAGGGCTGGGTGTTTGTGTAACCTCTCTGATGTTAGTGAGGCTGAAGAGGGTTATAAATATATATATAAAATTCCAGTGAAAATACATGGCAACTGAGGCTTATCACTTATGAGATATCAGATTTTACCTTTTAATGCACAAGGGATCTGTTTAGCAATTGCTCTAATTTCAGCAATTCTGAATGAAACAGCAGCAGAACAAACTGCCAAAGAGAGATAAGAAGCTTCAGTTTTGAGGCTTAATAAACCAACTTCTAAATTATCATTTTCTTCCCTTTTTAAGTATGTCTTATATGCTTGAATAAATATGGAGAAAATT
Source organism: Certhia americana (assembly GCA_018697195.1). Classification (NCBI taxonomy): domain Eukaryota; kingdom Metazoa; phylum Chordata; class Aves; order Passeriformes; family Certhiidae; genus Certhia; species Certhia americana. The sequence continues at coordinate 4,366,744 of JAGMWU010000028.1, forward strand.
GTAATATGAATGAAGGTGCCCGACTCTGTTTGAGGTGTCTTGGCTGCTACTTTCATTTGAAGCAACATCACTAATTTCGCACTTGCACCCTTTAAAAACTGGGACAGCAAAGAAATTGAATTAAGCTGTGCCTCTGGGATTTGAGAGAAGTTCAGAATGTTTTTTCAAATAACACATTAGTTCCACGGCTTTGATATAAAACTAAATTATGAATAACTTGTTTTGATATCTTAACACATGGCCCTCAGTCATCAGAGATGTCTGGACATCTCTGTGCACAAGTCATCCCACTGTTCTTAACAGGGAACCTAATGTGATTATAAGAAGCTAATTCCAGTGCAAATTTAAGAGTATCGAGTTTCAAAACTGAGGTAAAAAATGAAAGAGTTTGCAAAAGTTGGTCATATTAAAAAAAAAAATTCAAGTAAACAAAATTTCAAGTAAAACCTAGTTAAAATTCCCACATAAAGAAGGAAAATCACGGAATGGCCTGGGTTGGATGGAATTTAACATCTGTTTGCAGTGCCCTGCTGTGGGACACCTTCCACTAGAGCAGGTTACTCAGAGCTCCATCCAACCTGGCCTTGAACAATCCCAGAACGTGGCAGCCACGGCTTCCCTTGGCCACCGTTTCAGTGCCTCACCAGCATTACAAAAAATATTTTTTTTCCTATTGCCTAATGTAAACCTCCTCTCTTTCAGTTTGAAACCATTCCCCCTTGCCCTGTCCCTACATACCCCTGTAAAAAGTCTCTCTTCATCCTTACTGTAGGCTCCTTTCAGGTACTGAAGGGCTGCAATTAGGTCACCCTAAAGCTTCTCTTTTCCAGGCTGAACAAACCCAGTTCTCCCAGCCTTTGAAGTCGCTCATCAGTTATTGAAATTATTTTATTTACTGTTTAACCAGGAAGCAAATGCAGCTATAGATTGTTTTATGACCATACTGTTATTCAACTGTTCTTTTGAGGGTGAGATCCTTTGTAAATCAGTGACAGTACTGGGACTTTATTTCTAAATTCTTGATATGTTATTTCTCATGTAAGACAAGAATAGATTATTTATTTTCAAGTTTTGATATCTAAATCAAAATCTTGGATCTGTAAATAAGTATACACCAAATACACATGGCATATACTTCAAAGATGGTATGTAAAGATGCTCAGCAGTATGTAACACGTTTCCCTTTGCTTTCAAACTGCAATAAGCTCTGGTCCAACCTGAGTACTTTGCAAAACAGACTGTCACAGACTGGCTGCTCTCAGATTCTGTGGTTAACATACGTTAAGAGACAAAAGATCTCCAGTTGGACTGTAAATGAGGGAAAACAGCACTCATTGCTTCCTTCTAAAACAGTTAATTCTATAAATTCAGATGGTGGTATTATGCAATACTCTGCACAGAGTGGGAGGTGGAACACACATATGCTCAAGTATGTGGCGTGCTCTATAAAAAGTAAGTGTGGGAGCCTCTGCAATTCCTATCTCAATTCTTATTTCAGTTGTTAACTTAACTTCTTCCTTGCTGAATCCCCTCAGTCCCCTTCTCACTGCCCCTGCAGCCTGTCACACCTCTGTATGTGAAGAGGCCATCTAGATCTGAAATACTGGTCTACAAAATAAATACAGGTTCTTGCTATTTACATCGTTTGCGTAATGTTGCTCGTTTAGGCTGACAGTGGTAGGCAAAGGCTCTCTGGGAGTGTATCCGGGTTGGACTCTGGCACCTGGCGATGCTCCAGGATGTTGCTTCCTGGGACCCCACGCCGCCTGCAAAAAAAAGTGGGCTGCAAGATGAAGACCCCCTAAATAATGAGCCTGGGACAAACCCCCCCACCTCATTCCCCGTGGCCCGACGGCTGCCGGCTGTGAGGTACCGGCCTGGGATGGGCCCGCACGGCTGTACCCGAGCTCCCAAACCGCAGCCCCGCGGGTGATGCGGGGGGCAGGCGAGGCGCAGGGGCAGCTCGCTCCGGCCACCGGGAGGCCGCGGCTCCCCGGTGCTGCCTTATCAGCCACGGAGAGGGACACGGGCAGCAGCGACCGCCGCCTAAGCCATGAGGGCAGCGCGGAGGGACCCCCCCCGCCCTCCCGTCAGCACCAACCCCCGGAGGCCTCCCGCTCGGCGCTGCCCGGGTGTGGGAAGGCACCGGGGAGGGGCGGGCGGTGCCTGCCCGCGGGGGGAGCGGAGCGCGGAGCCCCCTCCCCCGCCTGGCCGCTGGCTGCCGCCTCTCCCCGCCGCTCGGCCGGCCCGCGCCGCCGCCGCCGCCGCCGCCTCCATCTTGAGCGTGTGTCCCCTGCTCCCCCCCACCCCGCCTCCACAGCACCGAGAGCGTCGGGGGCGCTGGAGCCCCGGGGGGGAGCGGGGGGGAGGTGAGGGTGGTGGGGGGGCGAAGCGGCACCGGGGCCGAAGCGGCAGCGGCGGGAGCAGCGGCGGGAGCAGCGGCGGCAGCGGCAATGAGGAGGCGGCGCTGAGGAGGCGGCAGTAGCCGGAGCGGACGGAGCCGACATCTTGTGCCCTCCCCTCCCGCCGCCGGCTGGGTGAGCCCGTCCGCCCCAGGGGGGAGGGGAGGGGGAGGCGGAGAGAATTTAAAAAAAAAAAAAAAAAAAACCGAAAAAAAAAAAAAAAAAAAAAAAAAAAAGAAAAAAAACGAAAAAGAAAAACAAAACCAAAAATTCCCCCCAAAAGGAGGCGGCGGCAACGGTGGAGAAGCCGCGGCGGCGGCGCGCTGAGCCGGCCAGGTAAAGCTCTGCGCGGGAGGCCGCGACACCCTTCCTTCAGGGGTCTCTCCTCCCTCACACACCCCCGCGCCGGGGTCGCGGGAAGGTGACCGGGCGGGCGGGAAGGAGCTTGGGGAGGCCGGTGCGCCGCAGCCTGCGGACCTCTCCCGCGTCCCCGCTCCGTCTCGGTGCGGCGAGAGCGGCCCGCGATCCCTCGCTGAGAGGGGGCAGCGGCGGCGAGCGCTCGGGGACAGAGAACGGGCAGCGCCGTGTCAACCGGGCCCCCCCATTGCCGCCATCTTGGCCCCCCCTTCTTCGCGGCGCGGCGGGGGCGCCGCCCCCCTTCTCCCACGCGATTGGCCCAGGCGGGGCCGAGCGCACCCGTCTTTAGCCCCGCAGAGCCTCGCGTTGCTATTGGTGGTGGCGCTGTGATGGATGGCGGCGGCAGCCAATGGCCTTGCAGCGCTGCTGCCCTCGCGCTGCCCGCTCCCGCCCTCTCCCCCTGGAGGCTGTGGCAGTTCCGTGGGGAGCGATGGCCGCGCACTGGGCCCGGGCCGGGGCTCGGTTCCGCGGGGTTCATTGCCTTCTCTTCCCTCCCACCTCCCCGGGATGACTTCATTTCTGTCCGAGTCCGTGCTGTGCCTTGGTCCAGATCGCTGGCTGCTACTGCAGTTCCCTGCCCGGACCCTTCTGTGCGCGGGGTAGCTCCTGAGAGGAGTTCCCGCCTGACAGCTGAGGGCATGTCACCGTTCTCTCAGCTGCTGCTGAGGCGGCCACAGCCCGTGGCGTATCACAGCACAATACCCCACTGCTGCTGGGGTCAGACACTGCTCATGGCGCACCCTGTCTGTTGCTGAGCCCAGACTTTATGCCTGGAACTTCATCCACAGCCCGACTCGCACCCTCCCCATTCCGGAGGGACGGCCTCTCTCTCGAGGCCGGTGCATCTCCCATCAGCTCGACTGCGTTACAGAAGTATCAGGGCATTGATAAAGATGAACATCTCTGCTCGTGCCGGGACAAGCCGCTCTCCATGACATCTGTTGAGCACTGACAACATTTCATTGTAGGCATCAATGTGGGTGTGAGGAGTATAAACCCTTGGCAGGTGTGTGAGGGGACCCTGGGCCCGTGGCAAGCACAGACATGGCAGGAATATGAAGGGACATTGTCGAAGGCAGCAGGAGTTTAGCTGGTGTTTTGGTTGGCAGAAGGTGGAGAGGGGGCTGCAGTCGTTCCTGGTTGTTTCTTTCCTCTGGCATCCATTGGTTTTATTTTACAGATGTGTTTCTTAAACAGCTGCTTGGGTGTCTGTTCCCCGTTGCACAGCAGTGGGTTTTACATCCCAGTGGCTGCACGGAGCTGAGTGGCTGCTGGTGCAGGAGAGCAGTGCTGATGTACATCTCGTGTTTGGCTTGATGTCCCAAAGAGGGACAGCCTTTGGTAACAACAATCCTCAAACTCTTTAGGACTGTAGGAGCTGTAGCCACTGCCAGTAGTCATGGTGCATCAGAGTCCAGTGAGAGCCATCTTCTTCCCGTCTGTGGCACACCAAAGTCAGGTGGCCTTTTTGCTGTAAGTCATTGAAGTTCTTCATTGTTGAGGGGACCATTGTTTACTGGGATCACCAAGCTATGCCAAAAGAAAGGGCCAGGAAACTCCCCTGGCTTCACTGCCTTGAGCTCCAGCCTTGCATCCTCTGCGTATGGGAAATCTTGTGCTGTAAATGTGTCCCTGGTTGTTCATCATGGACAAGCTGGAAGGAAGGACTGCAGCGTGAAGGAGATCTGAGAATGAGACTGAGGTCTTCTGCAGTGCAAGAAAAGGATTTCTGACCCTTGGAGATGGCCAAGGCAGCCTTGCTTGGGTGGAAATCACAGTCTCTCCTTTAGAGGACCCGCTTGTGTTCCATTTCCAGGCTGTGTATATAATAGGGGCCTCTACTGTGATGTTGTTCTGTTCGTGTTGGTCTCTGATTTTGTCGGAGGAGCTTTAGCCCCATTTCTAGTAAATTTAAGTATCCTGATGATGGGTTTGTTTTTTCAGTCACCTATTGCAGCTATTGCTCACAGGTGTAAAAGCTGCTGCTCAGAAGAATCAGGCTGCTCCTGAAGGAACTCTGGGGTAGAGTTAAATTCATTCCCAAAAGCTTTATGAGTTGTAGCCACCTTGTTTACTCAGTTGTGCTCTCTGGGAACTTCACCCTCTGCCCCCATTGTAATCCCCAGTAGAAATGGGTGACAGGAGCTTTTTGGAATGCCTTGAGCATATTGTGACAATAGCAAAGGGGTGTCTGTTTGAGCTTTCTGCTTTCACATCAGCAACCTTCATCCGTGGCAGGACAGAAATCAGCATGGGCTGAAGTAGCATTTAACCCCACTCATGTCGAGTATCTTCAGCATTTCAGTGTGCACAGGTGCTGTTTGCAGAGGGACTCCTTTTCATGAGTAGCTGGGAGATGTTTTCAAGTGTGCTGAGGGAATCAAAACATTCCTAGGCTGCTGCTTAGAAGTTTCTAATGTCACAGTGCTCAGCTCAGTGTGTCTGAGTTGATTTCATTGCTGCTTTCAAGGTATTTTGGAGGTGTCTCTCCTAATATCCAGGTGTATGTCTCATTCCAGGCACTTCAGCTCTTGCTGGCAGCAATTTCCATGCCATTTTTGATGCTTCTTCATAGTGCTAAGTAATTTGTGTATTTTACAAATGGATTGTTTTATGGCAGTTGGTTGCTGTGGTGCAAAGCCCACTTTGGGGTAATTTCTCTAGAAATACACTGATTGTTTCACTAAAGGAACTCTGCATGCTTGTTTTTCCCATTAACAGATAAAACAGCTCTTCCTTCAGGTGCTTGTTTCACTGAAATTTCCTTGTCCCTCAGCATTCCAGGCAATTGGCTATTGCCTCATTTTTCCTGAAAACAATGTTAATTATGTGCGTGGTCAGCTCCTAATAATTACTTTATCCTTCATGTATCTTTTTGCCTCCAATATCCTCTTTGCTTGTACTAGCCTGAATTGTAACAGAGCTGTTTGTCAGCAGGATTTTTTTATATTTGATGATCAAGTTACCTTTATAACCTCTTTGTAAAATTCTTTTTTTCCTACTGATTGAAGCCATTGGAGTTCAGCTAGAATGAGTGCAGTTGGGTGTCTGCAGTGTGTGGATCAAGTGACAGTTAAAGTTTTAAGAAAGGTATCACTAAAATTTGTAGTACCTATATTTGCATGTAGAAATTATACATTATTATGTAAAATTTCATTTTACATGTGAAGTAAAACTGCATTTACAGGCTCCATCATTATGGGTGTGCATACTGAAACTGCCACCTGCAGCTTATTTCTGTGGATGCAGGGAAGAGTTTGGAAATCTTCCCCAGGTGCTGTCGTGGTTTAATGCCATGATTCGCAGATCCAGTACTTGAAAAAAGTATTTCTCCTGGTTAAGGGCAAATTTGGGAAGCTCCTGGAATTTGCTACTCCTTTCTGGAATAAGCTTGGACTCCTTGTAGGTCCTGGTCCTGTGAGATGCTGCTTGCTGTGGCACACAGTTGAGAGTTTCTGGAATTACGTCCTTCATGGAGTACAAATACTGCATTGGCTGATTACAAATTGTGGGTTTGTGGTGTGTTTCCTTGTCTGTGGGTCCCACAGAAAGGGACTGAGTGTGTGGATTGCTTTAAATAAGGGTGAGGTGCTGGTTCAGGCCTCTGCATAGCAACAGATAAGCTCTGGGCTGGCTTATCTTCTCACAGAGAATTTACATTTGCTTTTCTTTGTCTCCTTTCTGACTTCTTTCAGCCTCAGCTTGTTTATTCCCATAAGTCATGTTCCCATCCTTGACTCTGCCCTTCTCTCTTGCATTACTCACTTGGCTTCCTCTCTGCTTTCCCTCTTTGCCAGCTCCCTCCTTCTCCCTCCGATCACCGAGCTGCTGCCACCATGTCTGAATCCTCCCCCAGACCATCTCCCCAGGCTTCTCCTCTGCTCCCCTCTGACAGGCACCTCCTTAATGTCAGCAGCCGACTCTCAGCTAATTATCTAGCTTGCTGATTAGCAGTTTGTGCGGGCAGAGCTGGCTGGGGCTTTTTGTTAAGGCTCTGAGCAAATGCCATTTCACTGCTCCTGGTGCTGGAAGCTGGCTTGCTGCTTTCCTGCTTGTAACCCTGTGGATTCTCCATAGCCAGGTGGCTCAGGTGGATGAATGGGAATTGTGGCTCCAGAGCTTTTAAGTCCATTGGGATCCATGCTGCTTGTTGCCATGTTTATCCCTCTTTGCTTCCTCGTGGAAGAACAGAAGAGATGCACATCTGGTCTCTGCTACATTGCTCAGTTCATCCTCTGGTTCTGTTTGTGAGAGAAAGAAAAGCAAAGCTGGAGGATGATTTTCCATTGTGGGACTTTTTTGCATCTGCAGTGTCAGAATGAAAGGATGGTGGTGGCAGCCCTGAGCTGTGAAGCTTGGAGGAGCTCCCTCCTGGACTGAGAGAGAACCATTAGTTTTCTCATCTGGAGCTGACAAAAAAATTAAATTGGAAACTGCTTTCATAAGACCTGAGTGGTGCATTCTTTTTCACCTGGAAAACATCCAGCACATTCGGGGTTATAAATGAAAAGTCACAGGCAAAAGAGCATAGGAGAACTCGTAGGTTTGTGTGAGCTTAATATGGGAATGGTGCAAGAAGATGTGAACAGTGTTGTTTGAATTTCAGGGCATCTGAATGGTTTGCTGATCTGGGTGCACAGCAGACTGTTTGTATATTGTGCTGTCAAATTATTTTGAGATTTTTTCACTGGTGGTGTGGTGAAATGTACATCTGAGGTGCAAATAGAGGAGGTTGGAGGGTGCTGTGCATTGCTCTGATACACATTGCAAGAAATGGCTGATATATCAAATACCTGCTTCTGTCTAAGGTGTAAAGACTCAGTGAGCCTGAAATTGCTGGAGTCTCTAGTAGAAATTCTCTCTATTGCAGTGTTGAGTGAGTTTTTCAGTCTGTGCTGCTTCTTGCTTGACTCCTTGTCTTACCCTGTCCTCTGTTCCTGTTGTATCCCAGGGTCTCTGGACCACAGGGATGAGGAAGCCTCGGAGGAGGTGCCGGCAGCACTTGGAGGGGAGGCGTTCTCCCTCACCCTACAGCCTCAAGTGTTCCCCCACCCGTGAGACGCTGACCTACGCCCAGGCCCAGCGCATCGTGGAGGTGGACATCGACGGGCGGCTCCATCGCATCAGCATCTACGACCCCCTGAAACTCATCACCGAGGATGAGCTGACAGCCCAGGACATCACCGAGTGCAACAGCAACAAGGAGAACAGTGAGCAGCCCCTCTTCACTTCCAAATCGAAGAAAACACCTTCCAAAGGCAAGAAGAAGGAGTCCTGCTCCAAACATGCGCCAGGGATGTCTTTGCACTTGCCCCAGCCCAAGTTCCGGGTGGTGGACTCCTTCAGCCAGCCAGATGCCCCTCCCCTCCCTGCTGCCTACTACCGGTACATTGAAAAGCCTCCCGAGGACCTCGACGTAGAAGTGGAGTATGACATGGATGAGGAGGATCTGGCATGGCTGGAGATGGTCAACGAGAAGAGAAGGGCTGATGGTTATGGGACAGTTTCTGCTGACACTTTTGAGCTGCTGGTGGATCGGTTGGAAAAGGAGTCGTACCTGGAGAGCCGGAACAACGGGGCTCAGCAGTCCCTCATTGATGAAGATGCCTTCTGCTGTGTCTGCATGGACGATGAATGTCACAACAGCAATGTCATCCTGTTCTGTGACATTTGCAATCTGGCCGTGCACCAGGAGTGTTACGGTGTGCCCTACATCCCCGAGGGGCAGTGGCTTTGCCGCTGCTGTTTACAGTCCCCTTCTCGCCCTGTGGATTGTGTCCTTTGCCCAAACAAAGGGGGAGCCTTCAAGCAGACCAGTGATGGCCGCTGGGCTCACGTGGTCTGTGCCATCTGGATCCCAGAGGTCTGCTTTGCAAACACTGTGTTCCTGGAGCCCATCGAAGGGATCAATAACATCCCTCCAGCTCGTTGGAAGCTCACATGCTGTATCTGCAAGCAGAAGGGCATGGGAGCTGCTATCCAATGCCACAAGGTGAACTGTTACACTGCCTTCCACGTCACCTGTGCACAGAGAGCCGGTCTCTTCATGAAGATTGAACCCATGAGGGAGACCAGCATCAACGGCACGACGTTCACCGTGCGCAAGACTGCCTACTGTGAGAGCCACTCCCCCCCTGGCACGGTGAGAAGAGGGTCTCCAGCTGCTGGTGGTGATGGGCAGGAGGTCACTGTGAAGGAGGAGGGAGAGGAGGAAGTCAATTCTGGCCCTCCCAAAGGGTCTGTGAAGAAGAACCAAGTGAAATTGAAGCAAAAGATCAAAAAGGAGCCTGGTGACGGGACCAAAGGGCGTTCGTCCGTGCCCGTGGTGACTGTTGCACAAATTCCCTCTTACAGGTGAGTGTTGCAGGTTTAGGGAAGGAGTTGGACAGCTGTAGCTAACAGGGTCTGTTTTAAAGACTCAGTCCCCTTCATAGTTGACCTTGGAAACACTGAATCTTCAGTCAAGGCTTAGCAATAACTGTTCAGAGTGCTCTGCAGCATAACTTGTGTCTGGGTTTCTAATGAGTGTCAATGTGGTTTTCTGGCTTTGCTGAGAAAAGCAAAGCCAGAAAATTTACAAATTACATTTGTTGTGTAATGCAACAGCTGGTGGTCCTAATGGCAAGCACCCATTTTACCATGAAGGCATTTTTAAAATACTTAGAGGTTGGTAGGCAGGTAGAGATCATCCCACTATTAAAATTTTTGAGATCTCATTTCATAGTTTCTTAATTCCTCCTTTTATTCCAGCTTTTATTACAGAGCATGTCAAACCTGACAGTGTTGCAAGCAGCTTTGACTTTGGCTGTATTTTTGTATTTTTCTCCCAGCTCTCCCTCATGCAGAACTAGGTAACGCTGAATTTTTTTTGGTGCCTTAGGGAGTCTGTTGATATGTCTATTTTACCAGATAGGCTGATAAGGCACCACATGTAAGATAAGAACGGTAAGCAAAGGTTAAAATAGGTGATCTATTATTCTTGGGTTCCTGTCAAGTTAATTTCCCAGGCTCCAGATTAGTAACATCAAACTTAAATGGCCCCTGGAAGGTTCTTGACATGGGAAGTACTTTTGAAATTAAAGCTTGGAGCTGAATTGATGATTTCATACTTTGTGCTGTGGCAAAGTATGAAATACTGGAGGTATGGAAATATACTAGTATGGAAAGTATTTCATACCTCCAGTATGAAAAGTGGGCACATCTGTCTGCATGTGAGGAGATCCCACATTGTTCCAGTCCGTGTGTACTTTGAGCCAGCACTGACACAACACTGCAGAGCTCCATCAGGAGACCCAAGGGTCTGCAAAGCCATGACACTCTGTGCTTCCTTCAGGCTGAACAAGATCTGCAGTGGGCTCTCCCTGCAGAGGAAGAACCAGTTCATGCAGAGGCTGCACAACTACTGGCTGCTGAAGCGGCAGGCGAGGAACGGCGTGCCCCTGATCCGGCGGCTGCACTCGCACCTGCAGTCCCAGAGGAACGCCGAGCAGGTACCAGCTGCTCCCCTCTCAGCTCCCCTGGCAGCACACAGCTGGGCTTCCAGGAGGACATGAGCTGAACACGTGGCTGGGGATGGGAGCGAGGGTGAAAAGATCAGGTTTAAGTCTCTCTCAGTTTCCTCCCGGTGTGCTCGTGCCCGAAGAACTGAGGTAGTGTATTAGAGGGATATCCATGATGCCACTGGAGTTGGTGTTGGTGAGACAGCAGGTAGGAGCTTTTCCCCTGAGTCAGAAGACTCAAGGTCGTGCAAGGGTGTGATGGGCCCTTGGTGGAATGATCTCTTACATGAATGATAAAAACACATTCCTTGGAGTGAGGGAAGGAAATGGATTTTAACTCCAGAGTTATGGCCAAATTTCAGTTCAAGTCCTTCTTCCTGCAGCTTCAATTTCTGTCCATCCCATGCACATTTAGACGTAATCATCAGTTCTGGACTCTTTTGCTTCCTCTTTTGAGTTGGAAGCTGTAGCCACTTTATCTTGGTACTATTAAGCAGGACTGCATTTGGCATGAGAAGTAGTTGCTGAAGTAATGAAGCAGTAGGACTCTACCCTTTAACACAGCCTGTCAATAGGGATTGTATACAATATACATATGTATTTTTATTGCAGTTGAAGGAATTTATAGGCTTTTGGTTTGCAAGAAGACTGTTCCGGATGCTAAATAAAAAAATTCCCCACTCATCAGTGCAGAGCTTGGGAAAATGCAGCATTTCCTTGGTATATTACATTGGCAATTTACCATAAGTTCTTAGAAACAAATGTCCTATTAATATAAACCATGAAGATCTTGTGAAGCAAGATCTTGGCAATCATGTGGAAGTGTATGCACTTGAGGTGTAGCATCCAAACCACTAAAAAATCTACAGACTTAGGAGAGGAAGGATGATTGTGTTGTGAATCCACTGAGCTATGTCTTGGAAGGTGTGAGCTCATCTCCCAGTGTTGGCCATTCTTGGCAAATGTCTTTCCATGGCTCTATTCTTTATGGATTACAGAATAGCTCTTTTCTCCCCTGCTTTTTGTTGCCTTCCCTTTAGATTGTAAATGCTTTGGGCTGCTGCTCCAATGCCCAGAAAAATTTCCAGCCTCTCTAATAAACTTGGATATAAAAGCAGGGAGGGTGTAAAAGAGCATGTACTGAAGTGTGTTCCCAAGGTGAAGCTGTGGGATAATTTGGGGTAATTTCACAGATAAGGGCAAATCTAGAAAAGCTGATGTTCTCTCTGTTAGACAGCTAAATGCTGGAGGAAGGAGGAGACATGGTCTGAAAAAGAGACAGGGCAGTAAGAGGCAGACTCAGAGCAATACCCAGACAATTCCTAGAAAAAGAAGGAAACACAGGAAGCCTGTGATGTTTTTTATCTCACCCCACTTATATCTTGCAGAAGGAGCAGGATGAGAAGACGAGTGCAGTGAAGGAGGAGCTGAAGTACTGGCAGAAGCTCCGGCATGACTTGGAGCGGGCTCGGCTGCTCATCGAGCTCATCCGAAAGAGGGAAAAGCTCAAACGGGAGCAGGTAGGGAGCTCTGGCTCTTGAGTCCCATGCAGGCTCTCTGTGCTGCAGGAGGCTCAGGAGGAGCATGACAGTTTTTCTGGAGCCTGCTCCTCTTTACACAGGTCCTGACTGTTGGGTGTGCAGAGCCACCTCTCCCTGTGCCAGTCATGGGTTTGCACTGTGCAGCCTTTGCCCTCAGAACCAGGGCTGGGCTGCAGAGTGCTGGCAAAATGTATTTGCATCACTCATAGTGGGTTTGAATCCTGACCTACAGAACCCCTTCTATTTGTGGGCATGGACCAAGTGTTTTGCAGAGTAGAAGTTAGGTCTCTTTCATGATTATTTCAGGAGTTTGGTAACACCTTCTCCACAGAGATGTCTAGATCACAATTCAGCTTTTATTTTCTAATGCTAAAATTCCTGTGGTTTGTCCTCTAAGGACATTTTTAGAAGAAATAGTTTTAAGATGGAGACCATTTACTAAATTTTCCAATTTCTCCTTTGACCTATGTGCACATCTCCAAAGTTTCACCAGTTGCTTCCAATGCTTGCCAGCCTTGCCTGTCTTTGCTGTCCTGATCTTGGTGGTTGCTGCATCCACAGCTGTGCTTCCTGGCTGGAGTATTCTCCAGGACAGCTCCAGGAAAGGTTCACAAGGCACACAGTGAGCCTATACACACCTTCAGACCTTGCCTGGGTGCTTCCAGGCTGTCTGCAGGGAGAGGGAAAACAGCATCCTCTGTGATCACAGCTCCTCTGAGAGCAAATTTTTCATGGCCAGAAACTACCCCCAGTCTTTCTGGAGTCCTCTTGATGGTTCATTTGCTTCACTGTCCTTGATTTACATCAGTGGTTCAACCCTCATTGCTGTGTGAACATATTTTAGGTAGGAGGATAAAAAAACAAAAATCATTCTTGAGCTTTGTTTGCTTTTGATATCTCGATACAACCCTATCACAGCTGGCTAAATCCATAAAAGCTTATGGAAACTATGATGTGCTTTTTAAAAGGATAAAAATCCCACAGAAAATCTGGAATCTAGTATCTAGTTGGGCTCTATCCCAGCCCAGCTTTTAGGTGAATGCAGAAAGATGCTCCAGAATTGTGCATCTCTGTTTGGCTTTTTTCCTGTTTTGGGGGAAAAGTGTGGTCTTTATACCTGTCTGTATTCATTCTCTCATTGATGCTGTCTTGTTGCTGAGCACATCAAATCCAGTTTGCTTTGTGTAAACAGACTTGCTTACTTTTGTTACTGAAGTGTTGATTTAATGACATAGCGAGTGATTATAAGATCAAAGAAATGAAGATGTTAAAGACGAATAAATACTTTTATCCTGTCTATTCAAAGTCTTCTTTGAATAGATTTTCAGTGCAAGAGATTTTCAGTGCTACAACTTCTTTGCTTGAAATCAAACAGTATTAGAGACTTCCTAAAGGAAAGAAGAAACTGTGTTAGGAATTTTCAGACATCTAACCACTGTTGTTTGGTTTCTGCCTTGAAGTCTGAGAGCTTATGTCTTAAACTTTGTTTTTTGCTCTCTAGTCTAATTATGGATGTTGTTGTTCATATAAATGCTGGCAAACTTTTAATTTTTATAAAATGTTGCTAATTGGCATAACAACAATATCTTGAGGCAGGGAGTTCTCCAGGATAATTTGCGGGTCATGAAAAGCCTGTTTTCATTTTTAATTGTAGTATCCTTTAATTTCCTGGGATTTCCTTTTGTTTTGACTTTATGAGATTCAATAAACAGCAGTTGCCCATGTAAAAGGATTGGACTGGGCAACGTACATGGAAAGTGCAAAGTGTGTGCCAGAAGTTCTACAACAATGCTGGCCTGAGGTTTCCACCACTGAGTAAAGCTGGGGGGATGATTCAGAAGAATCTGGAGGGAGACACCACTCACAGCTCCTGCCCTCAGTGAGTTTCCTCATGGCTATATTCCTGTTGCCAGGTCAAGGTGCAGCAGGCTGCCATGGAGCTGCAGCTGACCCCTTTCAATGTCCTGCTCCGCACAACCCTGGACCTGCTGCAGGAGAAAGATGCTGCCCAGATCTTCACAGAGCCTGTGAACCTGGATGAGGCAAGTCTCTTTCCTAGAGGTGTTTAATGGGTTGTAGATGGGATATGGCTGAGCAGAAGCACAAACCACCTTGTGGACTAAAAGCTATCTCAAAATGGACTCATGATGTGTGTATCCTTCCAGGCCAAAAAAAGGGCTTTTTTTTCTGGAAGTTTGGCAGATCTTGGATGAGTAATGTTTTGCAGAGCCAGGGCATGTCTGCCTTGCTTGTGTGACACAGAAATGAGCATCTGTTGTTGCCTGAAAGGGCATTAAGAGTGCTTGTGATGGGTGCGCTCTGGTTGGCTAGTAAATGGTTTTTGTAATTGTACAGGTTTTATATGTTTAGGTTCCAGATTACCTGGAATTCATTTCCAACCCAATGGATTTTTCCACCATGAGGCGGAAGCTGGAGTCCCACCTGTACCGAACCTTGGATGAGTTTGAGGAAGACTTTAACCTTATAGTTGCCAACTGCATGAGGTATAATGCTAAAGACACGATTTTCCACCGAGCAGCTGTCCGGCTCCGGGACCTCGGGGGAGCGATTTTGCGTCACGCGCGGCGCCAGGCCGACAGCATCGGCTTTGACACTGGCGTGGGGATTCACCTGCCTGAGTCGCCCAAGCCCCACGACTTTTACCGCTTTTCTTGGGAGGATGGTGAGTAATCATTAATGGGTTTTTTTCCCCCTCAGGCAGATCGTAGCTTTAGTTCTGAGCACGTCGTTCAGCCTGCATGGAGATCGTAGCCATTCCACATACGAGAATTCTCCTGTCCATCTCTTTACTTAGGCACATATAGAACTCTTTTAGAACCTCAGAGAGTGGGATTTCAGGTGAGCTGGGCACTCTTGAGCTAGGTGCAGCTTAGCTCCAGCTCTCCTAGTGCATGTCTGGGTTGGCAGAGCCTTGTAAACTGCCCATGCTCTTTGGTTTGTGCCAGGGATCTTGTACAAACTCATTATTTTAGAGCGAAGTGCAAAGGTGGGTTTGGGATTTTTTTGCTCTGGAGAAAGTTCATACATTTCATTGTGAATTGGCAAGATGTACAGCAGCTGGGTTAGATTGAGCACTGAGGCCTCAAAGGGTGTGATGAGGGCTGAAGGTACTGGGACTTAAGCAGTCCTTCTAGCTGAGACTTCCCATTCCCAACACAACCCCATCCATTCCCACAGCCCTCTTGAGATGCAGCTCCAAAGCATTGGTTGAATCACTACAGCCATTAAGCACACAGAGCTTGCAGCGTGCCATCTGGTTCCTAAATGTTGGAGCCCTCTTGGGTGCAGATGGACAGTCATTATAAAATTTGTGTAGGTGTTCAGCTGTCTGTCCTGCTCCAGCAGATGCCAGCCCTCCAGCAGAGCCAGAGGAATGGCAAATATGTTATGTTATAGCTGCTTATGTTTGTGGTCTGATTTTGTCATTGAATCTGACAATGAAATAGGTTTCTGACAAGGGCCTAGACCACAAGCTGTTCTGTGTGGGGCACACACAGTCCTTTCACTGTTGCCCCTGGGGCAGTAACAGGAACTGAGGGACAGTGCAAGTTGAATCAGCTGCTTTTTATCCAAAGGAAGGAAATCCAAGCTCCAAGTTTATTCACTGCTATATCCCCAGGCTAAAGCGACTGATTCATGGACAGCAAAAGGGAATGAGGCTGGGCACTGGCCCCAGATGCTTCTCCAAGAAGCCTTACTCCTTCCTTTCACTGTTCCCATCTCTTGTGCTGCAGTGGATAACATCCTGGTCCCGGAGAACCGGGCTCACCTGTCTCTGGAGGCACAGCTGAAGGAGCTGCTGGAGAAGCTGGACACGGTGAGCACCATGCGCTCCAGCGGTGCCCGGACGCGGCGCATCCGGCTCCTGCGGCGTGAGATCAACTCCATCCGTCACAAACTGGCCCAGCAGCAGAGCAAGGCCCTGCCCAACAGGGACTCTGTGCCACGGGAGGGGCTGGAGACAACCTCCAGGGAAGGGGATGAGGAAGGGGAGAAAGGTGAGCAGCAGGATTTTGATTCCAGGTCTCTAGTGCTCATCAGCAGTCAAAACCTGAGAAACACTCCCGTAACCTTAGGGAAAGATGGGAATGGCTGTTGGTAGTTTTGGGAATCACTCTTGCCAAAATGTTCAAGCAGATTCTTTATTCCTTTAGCAGATGGTGCCAAGCTCCCACATCCTCCAACCCTGGAGCCCACAGGACCCGCACCCACCCTCTCAGAGCTGGACTCTCTGCAGGATCCTCCAACCCTCAAACCCATCAGTGACAGCAGGTCCCTGAACCAGCTGCAGAGGAGGACGGTGTCTGACAGGGAGCTCTTTGACAAGAAGGCCCTGCAGCAGGAGAGCCAGGCTTTCCAACGCCTGCTGTCCAACAACGGCCTCAATGGCCTGGCCCTGCCCGCTGCAGACAGCCCTGCCAGCCCCACCCGCAGCAGCGTGGGCCGCCGGACATCGGTCCTTTTTAAAAAAGCCAAGAACGGTGTGAAGCTGCAGAGGGGTCTGGAATGCTCGCTGGAGAACGGGGAGGAGCACAGAGAAGGCGGGCAGCGCTCACCCTCCTGCCCTGACAGGGAGCGACAGGCGAGGAAACGGCCCCAGGGCAGGACCGGCAGTGACAGCGCTGAGAAATCACCCAGGCAGGCAGCACAGAGAGGTGAGGAAAGGCTGGATGTGACAGTGCCATGGTGTTGGGTCCTAGACGATCTCAGAGGTCTTTTGTAATTGATTCTGTAATTCCTTGGGATCCCTTTTCCTCCTGGAAGCTGTGAGATGGGGCTAAGGAAGGGGAAATCCTGGAGCTGAGTAAAAACTTCTGCATCCAAACTACACACACAGAACTGACTTTATGCTTAGAGGAGAGCACAGCCCTCACAGCCAGATGTGCCTGGTGAAAACTGCATCTCCACATGTTTATAAACAGGGCAGACGTGTCCATAATGAACTGCACTTCTCCACTGACTGGACATGTTGGTTTTTGTATCTTAGCTCATCTCTCGTCACCTCCAGTTTAGACATTTAAAGGTACTAAGATGAAGCCCAGGGCAGTCACAAGTAATTCTGTTTGCCAGGCTGCTGTAAGAGAGAGTTTTCCATTTTTTATAGGGCAAGCCAATGTGCCCAGCTGCTTGCAAAGCTGTTGAGTGCCTGGTAGTGTCTCTGGGCTGAGGTGTTGGTATTCCTGCCCTTGTGGAAGGGTTTGTGTTGCCTTGGTCACTCCTAGGAGTGAGAGCTTTCTGCTGTAGAAATGATGCATTTGGTTGCAAGTGTTCACAGTGTGGAGTAACTTAAACATTACTTTGAAATCACTTCTGGTGTTTAAATAAAATTTATGGGAATACCAAGCAAGTTCCTTTTCAAATTAGATCTGCAAATGAGAATAAGCAGCTGAGATGAAATTTGGAAAGACAGAAGAGGAAAGGAACATCAGAGTGACAGCACTGTAATTTCTTTTTAATTCTGTGTGAACAGCCATTGTGGGACAGTTCCCATCTAGAAGGTTTGACTTAGCCTACACCTCAAATATTATCTTATATTTATTTGGCTATCATAAGGTTGCAAGAATATTGAGACTGGGAGGAAGGCAGTGCAATGTGGGGATTGACTTGTCAGGACAGGTTAAAGGTAGCACAAATGATTTCTTCAAAGAGTGGAGGGACTCACCATCATCTCCTGGTAATTAAAGCAAAAAGTTGTCATCCACACTGGGTAGAGGTCAGAATGAGAGGCTGAAATTAAAAAAGGGGAAAATAAAAGCAGGGTGCTGGAAAATCACTGATAATAGGCAGTGACATTTCTCCTCTGCTGAAACAGCACAGCTGGCTTTTTTCTGAGTTGCACCACTGATTTTGTGGTTCAGCTCCAGCTCCTTCCACAATTTCAAACACAGTTGATTTCTCCTGACTGGAGGGAGTGTCTGGGGTGATGAATCTGTGTTACTGCAGAAGCAAGTCAGTGTGATGGGGATTTTCACAACGAGGTGTTTTCCAGGAATGTGCTCTTTGTGACAGTCCCATATTTACATATTTACAGCTGGAAAAAAAGCAGAGGCTTTGCCATGCATTTGCCCTTTTTGTGGCTGTTGAATTTGAGAGCCCATGGGAGTGTGGGGGTGCTGGGTCCATGGACTGGGGGAAGGCCATGGTCACCTGGCTTCTTGTGCCTGCTCTGGGCTTGGGGATGTTCTCAGGAATCATTCCTTGTTATTCTCATGTCTCCTCAGCAGGAGTGACCAATGGCTTTGCCAAACATGCAGGGAGTGGCTCTGACTCGGAGTGCAGCTCTGCCCTGGGCAGTGGGCTGGTGTTTGAAGCTTGCAGGTGAGTGCCCCAGGCAGAACTGTTCCCTGGAACACCTTCTGTGTCTGGATTAATCTCTCTGGTTCTGTTCTTTGGCTTCTTAGTTCCAAACCCAGCCCAGACTGTTACTTACTTGTTTGTTGACTCTAAAAGACAAAAAGCTGCTGAGTTTTCATTCTGTCCTCTTAAGCTGCAGGTCCCAAAAGCAGAGCTTGATTTTTCAAGCAAGTGGGTGTGTGTTACACTGCTCTTTCTCAGTGCATGCACATCCTCTCTGCTGATGAAGTTCTTGAGAACCAAAATGTGGAAAAACTTGAATTCAAATTTTCAGTTCAGCACTGCAGGTAAAGCTGAACTACCAGCTACTAAACAGCTGCTTTCTTCCTCTCAGAAGGTTAAGAGCAGAACTGGGCACTTCAAACATGACTGAATATACTTAAAGCAAGCACCTGACATCTTCTATCTCCTGGACAACTTGTGCAATTATTCTATTCAGGAGCAGCTCTGTTTACTACTTTTTCTCCAGTCTTTCTTTTCCAGCACCAAAATCCCTCACAACAGGTTGCTTATTAGAAAACTATAAAAGAAAAAAAAATTATAATACGTGAAAAAATAGGATTGTTTGAGGTGCTGGTAGTTGATTTTCTGAAATGTTTGTAGTAAGTGGGTGAAAGGATGTTCAGGATATGGGCTGACAAAGTCCAGTTTCATACTGGAGTTGTACTGGAGGGCTGCTGTGTCATCTCTCAAGCCTATACACAACTGGTGTAGCTCATGCAAGCTCCAGGCATCATTACATCAGCTTTCAGGTGTGAAGTCTTCCTTGGGTTTCCTCCTCTTGTTTCCAGCTGGGTTTCTGTGATGCCTTTCCACGGCTCATGACAAAGCTGGGGTGATGTCCAGTGTGCTTTCACCTGAAGAAATCACATTCTGCACAGGTGTTCAGTGTTCTTTTCATGTCAGTGATGCACCAGTGCAGTAATTGTTTTTGTATTTTAACCTGATTTGGGGAATCCATTGTCTTTGTTGTCCAGGATAATCTGTTTTCTCCTAATGCCCTACTTTTCCACATCTTGCTGACAGTGGTTTGATGCCTCCCAAGCGGAGTCGAGGGAAGCCGGCTCTTTCTCGGGTGCCCTTCTTGGAAGGTGTGAATGGAGACTCTGATTTCAGTGGCTCAGGTGAGAATTGCTGCTCTGGACCCACCTGAACCAGGGGGAAGGCATCTCAAAGCACACCAGGAGCCAGTCCTGCACAAACTACCCAGGCTGGACCTGTCTGGGCACTATTACCTGCTTTGTTACAGATTTAGATTATTGCATGTAACATTTTCCCTGCTCCCCCCTTTCCTGGTTGCCTGTGCCCTGCATTCTCCTTGGAGGGCTGCTTTCTGTAGGGCTGCTGTGTGTAATGGGACTGTCACTGTTTCCTCCTGTTGTGGGACTAGTTCTCTTTAAGGATGCTGTAACACAGACAGGAGATCTGATATATCTGATTTTATAAGAGGGGTCTCTGGAGATGACTTCCCAGCTGTTCCCCCTTGTGTTGCTTGCAGGGTCTTTGTAACAAAGTTGTCTTTGTCAGGCTGTGCTGTACATCTGTAAAATTGTCACCTTGCTGTAGTACTCCCCTAGGCACTGCTCCATCCTCCCGTGCTCACAGGACCAGACTGTTGTGTTTCTTAGGGTGTGTCAGTGATGGAGTTATTGTAGGTTTATGCTGAGATCAGGATTCAGCCTGGAGGCCCTGGTACTCCTGTGCAGCTTCATGTGCTGCCTCTTGTCGTGGCTCTCTGAGAATCATTATTGTCCTGAACCTCGTGTGTCTGCTTTGGAGATGAGCTCACAGAGTGAGGCTGGTGCCATGAGAACTGGAATCAGTGGGACAGTCCTGGGGTTCGGAATATAATTTCATTACTGAAAGAATACATCTGGAGTGCAGTAGTGAAGTACATCAGATCTGTCTTGACAGGGTGCTCAGCTGGGCTGTACTCAGCATTTTCTAGATTCAGTTTTTAATGCCAATATTTGTTCATTTTACCCAGAGCAAGCAGCACTTGCTGTAAAATTTTCATTAATGAAGATTACTCCTTTTCCAGGACCAGGAGCTGGCTGATTTCATATGTATGACCAAATCCATCTCTTGTGGGGCCATTTGATTTCAGTGACTCAGTCTGATTAACATTTCTGTGTTGTGGAGTTCGTGTGAAGCCTCATGCATGCACAGGCCCATGATTTAGGAGCTTGTGGCTTTATCTTAGTACTGAACCTGACTGTACTGACAGAGCATAAAGAAGTTTGGTACATGCTGAGTTTTATCATAAACATCCAGTTCATACAGATACAAACAAGTGATTTTCCTTTTTGTCTTGTCAGTGTGCTTTGAGTACTGCAGTAGTTCATCTGTTTTAGTTGATTGCTACTGAGACAATGAGGCCTGGCTGAGATGACAGAGTGGTTCCTTGTGCTCTTACTGGTAACAGCCCCTAAGTTCTGTGTCCTGCTGTCCCTTAGGCAGGCCTCTCTTGATGTCCTTTGAGAGCCAAGCTGAGCTGGAGCCCCTGGAGCTCGTGTGGGCCAAGTGTCGTGGTTATCCCTCCTACCCTGCCTTGGTAAGTGCCCTGTGGCTCTGCCACAGCCTGACCCTGCAGCTCAGGTAGCCCAGAACACAGTTCTGTCGTGCACTGTACCCAGACAGAGAAGAAAAACTTCCCAAAATAACGGAATGTGTGCTTTTTTTCCTCCTTGTCCCTTTGCACAGTGATTTTTCGCTGTGCTCATTGTTTCAGAGCTTTGCAGAGGATTCATAAAACATTGGTCTCTCATTGTTAGGGGTAGGAGCTCTCTTCACTCTCCTCTCCTCTGAGGAAAATCATCAGTACTATGGGGATGAGAAGATCTAAATTTTATAAATGCAGGCACCAGGTTCTGCTGCACATTTTCCTGTTTGATGAGCACAGCTCCATCTGTAGGTGCCCAGCTGGCCCTGTCATGTCTACATCCTCTTGCAACAACCATATGTTTGATTTAAATATGAGCATATATGCATGTTCCTTGAATGTTATTTCTCACTGTTTATCTGCCTTTGAATGTTTATCTGTTAATGCCATCCAAAAGGGCAGATTCTTCTGGAAGTATAACCCTCATCCATGCTCTTACTCCAGGTGGGAGCCCAGAACAGGGAACATCCATGGATCTGGTGGCCATCCTGGCCAGCCAAAGCAGTTTTAGTTCTCCCTATGGCTACAGCCAGAGTTAAACTGTGGCTTAGAATGGATTTAACCACTGAGACTGCCTCCAAAAAAGGCTTTTTTTTTTATAGCAGCCTGTTGTGGTGGCAAAGTGTCTTAATAAATTCCTACAGATGGCCAATGTCAAAGCCAATCTATTTGTTCAAGCCCTTAGGAGGGGAAGAACAGACTGAGTATTGCAGCCACCCTCTGCTTGTTTGTTCTCCTCCTGTGCTGACACAGCACAAACATGGACATGGACATTTCTGCTTTATAGGGGGAGAATTGATGTATTTATTGTGACTTAGCCTCAAAATTACTCTAGTCTGTGCCCCTGGCTTGATGGAGCCAGCACTGTTTGTCAGCTCTCAAAATATTAGGCCTGGTTCTGATCTAATGCTGTGTAAATCTGAGCAATGCCACTGATGTCAGCTCAGCTGTTCCAGAATGGAGCTGTTGTGAAATCACGTTTTGCCTGTAGAGTACAGCAGGAGCATTACATTTATTTGGAGTTTGGTGTGAGGGAAGCAAATCCTTTGCTGAACAGAATTAATGCTGAGTTAGTACTGAATTACATGTTAGTGTAAATGCATTTACAGCCACACAGAACCACACACATCCCTTTTCCAAGATGGGGTGCCTGGCTTTGGGACTGACTGGCTTCCCTCCCACAGGGGAAGCCTCAGGCTGAAATGTTTTTCAGAAAGAGACATTGAAAACAAGCAATTTTGCTTACCCACCCAAAGCAGACACAATTTGTCTAACTTGGATACACAGAAATAACAAATAAATAATGCTCATTCATGGAAGGATTTTGTGCTAAATGTCCTCCCCCTGTGTCCCCAGATTATTGACCCCAAAATGCCACGTGAGGGTTTGCTGCACAACGGAGTCCCCATCCCTGTGCCCCCCATGGAGGTCCTGAAGCTGGGGGAGCAGAGGCAGACAGAGGCAGGAGAAAAGCTCTTCCTTGTCCTTTTCTTTGACAACAAGAGAACCTGGTGAGTGTGTGCAGACAGCTCTGTGGTGAGTGTGAGCGAGATGATTTTCTGTAATCTTTGGGATGTGGGAGCATACAGGTGATGTTACATGTAAATTGGGGGATTTAAACATGCAGCAGGCAAGAGGGGTCTAAATAAGGAAGGCAGCCTGCTTTTCCTGGCCCAAGAGCACAACATCTGACAGCTCCACTTTCACAATCCAACAATTTCAACAGTCCAGCATCCTTCATCCAGAGCTCACATCACCACAAAAATACTGAGGCACATGAAGAGAAATTACTGCAAATTACAGAGAGCATTTGACTTCAAAACACCAGCAGTCTGTTCCAATGCTGCACAAAAGATTTGCCAAAAATCTCCAGGCTGGTATTTTCAAAATGCAGGGTTTATTTCATATTTAGAGTTGGCTGATTTTATAGAGGTGCTGAGTACCAGCAGTTTTTAAATCAAGATTTTTATTTAAGATGGAAAATGCAGGTATAAGCACATAGGTTCAAAGCAAGAAAAATATCTGAAGGCCTTTTGTTGTGCTTCAAACAGGATGAATCTGCTGATTTTAGGATTAGTTGCTGCCCATGCTCACATGGTAACAGTCAGCCAGCCAGATATAATAAGCCATAAACAAGTGAAGAGCCTTAAAACTACCAATAAATCTTTGAAATCTGTGTGTGAAACAATGGGAAATTTGTAAAATTAGAGATTTATGCTGGATTAGGAAGAGGTAAGAGTTGCATGCTGAGCCCACTGGATTATTGAACCAGCAAATACCACATGGGAACATGAGCCATGAGCAGACACAGGAGGCAGGACCTGTGTGCAGCTGGGGTCACAGAAACACAGATTATGTTGTGGACAAAGTGGTTGCTGGATTGTTGGGATGCTGTGGGAACAGAAGAGAGCTGGGCTTGACTTTTCTTCTGCTGCCTCTGTAAAATAACGTATCAGGAGTTTAAAAAGAAGCCTTGTGGTGTTTGAAGAGCCCTTCTCCCGGGGAAGGTTTGTGCTGGCATTCCAGGAAGAGCAGGGAAGCTCCAAGAGATCAGGGAAAGGCTGAAGGAAGGGGAAACCAAACACAGAGGGGTAAAGCAGCAAGGGGGAGGTTTCTCCTGACATCTGGGGGCCCTGCAGGGTTTTATGGGGTTTGAAGAGAGGGGGGGACAAGGGACAAGTATTTGCCATCTGCTTGGGAAGTAGGGAAGGGGATCAGGTTTACATCACTTGGTGAGGGTGTCTGTGTCCTCTGGTGTCAGGACACAAACTCCTGAGGCTTTTTATTAGCACACTGCATTGTTCCCCTGTTCCTGATTACAGGAACCACTTGAATAAGAGCATGTTCTGCAAAGAGAGACTAATGATTTGTAGCAGAAAATCAATGGCACTGCCATGCTTCCTGTTGCTGTAGTCATCAGTTTTCAAAATCTTAAATCCAAGGCTGTAATTGAAGCTATCTTCCCAGTAAAAGTAAACACGTCCTTGGCTTTGCCCTGCTCTTGTTGAATACAAGCTCTGTTGCATGTTTACACTCTTCAGAGGCCACTCAAGAGCCTTGTGTGCAGTTTGTGGCAAGCTGAGGTGCCTCAGGAAAATACTAAAAACCCCTCTTGGAGTCAGATCCAATTTTGATTGACTTCAGTGATGCTGCAGAAGGATGGCAAAGACTGCAATTGTCATCTTTGTGTGGAGAGAACCTGAGCTGCCCTTATTGCCCATATTGGCTGAGTGGGAGGTGCATTGAGCTGTGCCAGCAGTGGCTGAGGTGGAGCTCCAAGGGGCTGGATGTCATTAGGAGAGGTGGGTGACACATTTCTCAGTGTCCAGTTAACCTGGACAAATGACCACACAATAAAAACTTGCTACAGACAAGGCATTTGCAATTAAAGTCATCCTTTGGGGTCAGGCTGGGCTTGGGATGTGTCATCCTGGTTCTGGATAGTTGTACCCACCTAAATTAATACTTACAGCTTCTTGGAACAAGACAGAGCTTTCTTGGGGATAAAAACTCACTTTGCACCATGGCCATCCCTGTATTTGCTGCTGTGTGGAACACAGGAATTTCCAACTTTCCCCTGAGCTCCAAGGAGCATTGAAGGCTTTGAGTAAGGACTCCAAGGAGAGAGGAGTGTGTGCTCAGAAGGCATTTTTTTGGCTGCAGGGGCTTCTTCTATGTCAAATGTGGGGATTTAAACATTTGTACCATCGTTGTGGGGCGTTAATGATAAATAAATACATTACATGGGGGTACGTGCTCCTGGGGAGGAGGTGACAGGTCTTTGCACTCCTCTCTGCTGCAGGCAGTGGCTGCCACGGGACAAAGTCTTTCCCTTGGGTGTGGATGACACCGTGGACAAGCTGAAGATGATGGAGGGACGCAAAACCAGCATCCGCAAGTCAGTGCAGGTGGCCTACGACCGAGCCATGATCCACCTGAGCCGAGTGCAGGGGGACAACCCCTTCATCCCAGCCACCTACCTGTGAGGGGCTGCTCACAGGCCAGGCCAGGCCTGCTGCTCCTCCACACCTCCAGCTCACTGCACTGCAGAGTGCAGCACCTCCAGCAGCTGTCAGCACTCCTCGGAGTACCCTGAAATGTGCCAAAAACCCCCTTGTCCAGCTTCTTCCTGAATGTGTCGTGCTGAAGAGCTGGCAGGAGATGAAATGTAGTCTACAGGGAGGAAGGTAGGTAGGAAAAGCTGACAGGTGACAGGAGCCAAGGTGAGTTGCTGCAGTGAGCAGAGCACACAGCACTTGGATGTTTGGACATCATCCACCGTCCCCTGCCCCTGCCTCTCCTGGACTGCCAGGATTTTGAGTGATCAGCCAGTCCCAGGTAATTCCTGGAAACCTGGCACCCCCAGGATTCTTTACAGAAATCCCAACTGGACTTTCTTGTGCCAAATTTACCCTAACCATCATGGCCTTTTCATTTTTCTTTAAATGGCATTGTCCTGTCACATAAAAACCTCACAGAATCGTAGCTGGGAGCTGATTGTGATTCTCCTGCCTGCGTACATCGTGTTTTCATGTTTAGATATCTCTCACTGCATTTAGAAAAGCTTGAGATTTTGGTAACCTTCCCCCCCTTGCACAGTTTCATGCACAGATGCACAGAGCTTTAAAGATGAAAATCAAATTACCTGATCTGTGTCTGTATGTGTGTCCTAGAAATTGATTTTGTAGTTTCACCTTTCAGTTCTGATTTCTGTGACCCCGCTTGTTGCAGTAACATTTCATATCATGACTTAGCACAGTACCTAAGAAAAGGTAACTTCCTTTTTTTAAGAAGTAATTTTGGAGGTGTCTGTTGAGCTGGAGCAGCTCTGCAGGCACTGAGGTTGATCAGGGTTGGAGGGAGATGCATCTTTTGTGTTGATTTATGCACATTTGGTGTAAGGCTCCTCTTCCTTTTTTCCCCCCTCTTTTCTGTCTCCCCGTTTTCCTCTGCCACATTTTGGACTGAAACCAAGCACTGACCAGAGCACACGACCCTTCTGCTGTTTCACCTTCTCCCACACGTGCACATCCTTCCCTGGTGTGTGGGTCTCCAGTGTTGTCATCCAGGTAAACCCAGACAGTCCCTGTTGGTTTGGGTTTGCATTGCAAAAAAAAAAAACAGAGACAAACTGATGTTTGGGAACTTGGTGACTAAATCTTTTCTATTAGCCAAGGACTTTATGATTTCTCTGATCTCTTCTGTTGCATATCCCTCTTTGCTTTCCCATTTTAAAGAGCCAAAGGTGCAAAGCAAGATTGTAGATTGAATATCATCATTTTGCTTTTTAACTCAGTATTTTTTAATTATTTTTAACTTTTTCATACTGAAGAGAATGTGGAGTCAAAATAATAATAATTAATGATAATGAATTGTAGGGAGTAATCACTGCCATTTCTACTTGCTCTACTTTTTTAAAATACCACTTCTTATACTTCTTCTGCATTTGAAGGAATTTTAAGATTCCTGTAACATATAGAGATGGGGCATAGGAGTTTGTAAAAATATTAATAGTGATAATAATGCCCATGGAGCGTGGCTAGGGAAGGATGTTGTGTATATAGCTGTAAAATGTTCTAAATTATTTAGACCTATTGTCACCATTCTTGAAGTCCTCAGTTGTGTTGCTGGGTCTTTTATATGCACACAGTGTAATTTATTTAAAGGAACATACACTTTTCCAGGTGGTAGCTCAGCTGTGGACTAGTGACCTGTGTATATGTTTTAAGGTCTTGGGAGTTGGTCTTTTATTTTTATTTTTTTTTGTTTGGTTTGGTTTTTAAATGATTTTAGAATTTGGATTGGCTGATATCCTGTTGTTGCTACAGAACCTAAATGTTACTGTCAGTCTGCTGTAAAGCACAGATTGCTCTATTTATTGTAGAAAGTGAGTTTATTTGCTTTCTAGAATTGTTTATATCAGATGGTATAAGAGAAGTAATAAGAAAATCTATGCTTGTAAAGAAAAAAAAAAGCTAATTTTACCTACTATAATCTGACTGTCTGAGACTATATTTTCTCTCTGAGAAATAAATGTTCTAATGTATGGAAAAAAAAAAATCCAAAACAACAAAACACCACCCTCAGAAAGAGTTCTTCCTTACTAATGTTGTCCTGAAATCCAGAACTTACCGTGATGGCTTTTAATTATCCCAGTGCTCCCAGGTGCAGGGGGGAAGAGCAAGGACAGGGAGGGGTTCCTTGTCCTGCCTGCACCATGTCCTGTGTCCCCTGTGCAGTGGGTGACACAACTGGGTGCTGCATGGAGAGGTCCCACCTTGTGCTGTTTTTTGTTTGTTTGGAGTTTTTTTAATTCTTTCTCTTTTTTTTAATTGATGTTAAACTAAGGACCACTCTGTTTTCTCAGATAAAAACAACAAAAGGCACACACAAACAAAAAGGTCAAATGCCTGAGAAAAACAACTCCACCTTAGGAAAGTGATTTCTTGAGATACTGTTTGGAGTTTTATTGGCAACAAGGTTCTGCCTGCCACATGCTTGGCCCCGGCCTCACTGCCTGCTGCTTTCTCCCCAGTGGGAACAGAAAGGGAACCTGGAGGGACTGGGAGCCTCCAGCCCTGCCAGGAAAGCCCTGGTGGCCCAGCAGGAGTGCTGGGAGAAACCCAGGGTGGCCCAGATCCCTCCCACCCTCCCAAATCCAGCCCCTGGCACAGCACAGAGGTTGTGCCCAGGACAGGGAATGACCCTGTGAAAACACCCCCAGCACCCCCAGCAGGGCCAGCCAGGGCCTGCCCACAGGGACACTGAGGGGGGACAGCCCCCAGAGCTGCCCTGGCTGCTGGGAACAGCCACTCCTGCATGCAGGATTGTCCCTCCCTGGAGTGCAGCCCCAGCACAGCCCTGCCCTGCAGGGCCCAGGGAGGCACTGCACACCCTGTGTGTCCAACGGGATCTCCTTGCTTCTGCTGGGAGCTGCCACCTCCTCCACTGCCCAAACCCTGAGATGTTTCCGTCACACCTCGGGCAAGGCCAGCACTGCAAGAACACTTTAGGGTTCAAAACCCTACAACACCACAGCCAGGCATCCTTCTCAGGCGTGGGGAGGATGGGGAGAACAAGGGGTTCGTGTTATAAATATAAAATCTGCTACAAAGAGAAGACATATATTGTACATCTTTGACCCATATACACAAGAACACAATATACACAGAACGCCTCGGAGGAGTGGGGACGCTGTCAGGAGGTTTTTGAGAGATGTTGCTCCCCTACCAGCACCCCCTCCGTGCCTTCCCCACACGCTGGCTGGGGCTGCACTCACAGAACATCAGTCACCAAAAGTTCCACCAAGCTGGCACGCATCATTCCAGGTGTGTGTGGATGGAGTGGTCGTGGCCCCCGCCGTGCCTGCCCTGCTGCCCTGGGGGAGAGGTAGGCCAAGAGGATGGAGAGAAGGAAGGAGGGCAGGCACGAGGGACTCTCTTGTGAACCCACAAAGTTCTTGGGGGTCTCTGGACCCTTGGAGCGAAGGTAGGCCCTGAGAGAAACTTCTTGCCCTGCCACCCTCGTGGGGAAGGATTCTGCAGCCAGGCAGGTCTCTGATAAGGCATTTTCATCTGGGACTTGGCGCAAACAGTGTCAGAGGAGGAGGGAGCAGAGGAGCAGCACACGTGGTGCAGGGCAACAGGAGGCAGCAAAGCCAAAGTGGTCCCAGCCAGACAAGCCCAGGGCAGGGAGTGAAGAGGACAGGAGGGCTTCGTCTCCGGCTCAGTTTATCTGTAAAGCTTCCCCCATGCTCTCCCTCAGCCCCTTGAAGCCTCTCCTGGCGTGAGCCACCAGCACAGAGTGAAATACTGAGAGTCATCAAAAATGGCACATCCAGGCGCATGGAGTGGCAGACAGGCACACGTTCAGAGTTAAGACAAGAGTTCAGGTGAGCTTTGTACAGCAAGGAGCGGCTCCTGGCTGGAGTGTCCGAGGACTTGGGATGACAAAAATGCCACAGTGATCAGATCGGGCCAGGACGAGGGGTGGGCACGGGAGAGAGGAGCCAGTCTGGGCACCTATCGGCGATAATGGTTTGGGGCATCTGCAAACATGTACTTGAGTCTGTAGGCTTCAGCCAGCAGCAGCCCAATCTCTTCATTACCCCAGTGTATCGTGGGCAGGTTTTGTAGCAACATCAAAAGGCCCTGGAAGAGGGGAAGAGGCTTAGTTTGGAGAGGCTGAAGGCAGAACACAGATCCAGTGCAGGCTTGGGGCCAGCCTGAGCAGTGGCAGCAGCCCTCAGTAACTTCTGCTCACCACACTCACAGGTCTGAAAGGCTCAGGGACAACATCAAAATATGCTTGGGTCTAGACCTGACCAGTGAAGCACCTCAAGCTCACTGGAATAAAGGGTGCTATTACAGGGTTATAGATGGACACAGGAGGGCAAACACTGATCAGAGCTGGAATGGGATGATTGAACCCTCCAACAGCTCAGTTCTGTCCTTATCACCAAGGCTCAAGTTACTTCCAGGCAAAGCTCCTGAGACCAGATATCTTGGAGGCAGCTCTAACAGTTCTCTATCTCCACACCAGGTTCCCAACCAGAGCAAATCCCCCCCTCTATTTCCCTTCCCCAGGGAATCCCCCCCAACCTCAGGATCTTACTTGGAAGTCTTCCTCATCCAGGATCTCCTTCCGCCACTTGATCAAGAAGGCAGCACAGACGTACAGGTGGAAATGGGAGAATCCTTCTGGCTCTGACTGTGGACAGCAAAACTCTGGGTGAATTCCAGCAGCTCAGCTGGAGAACGACCCCCCAGACACAGATGTCCTGCTGGGCCACCCATCACCCAGCTGGCTGTAAACATCCTGGGGCCACACTGCTTTGTTTCCCTCATCACCCCAGCTGGTGCCAGGAGACCTCTGTCCCCATGGGGACAGGGACATGAGTGACAGGGACAAGCAGGGAGGTCAGTGGAGCCTGCATACCTGGTAGGTGTCCCAGAGGCGGATGGTGCAGCGCAGGGGCAGCTCCCTCATCAGCAGGTTGTTCATCCAGCGAAAGGCAAACTGCAGATACTCGACCTCGTACTTCCTAAAGTGATTATGTACCTGCTCTGAAACAGCACATTTCATTTACACACCTGGCACTCACAGTGCCCCAGCTCCTGCACGCTGCTCACAGCACAGTGGTTTTCACATACTTTCAGGCTGAGACTTTTCTCCCAAATTCGTCCTCTCCTCACCCTGTGCTGTCACCAGGAGGTTTCTGGCTGACCCTGCCCTGCTCTGGTTCCGTGAGTGTTGTAAGAAGTGTGTACCCCTGCCCAAAGTTTGTCTCTGCTGTGACAAACCTGACCAGACTCCATGGCACCTACCATCAATCCTGCTGACCAGCTCCTCCAGGGCTTTCACTTTCTTCTGGATCCCTGGCTGTGCAAAGGTGTAATTGTCCTGTGGGGAGAGGACCTGAGTCAGAAACAGCAGCTTTAACAACAGCTAGAAATGATCAAACCCAGATCAGCAGTTGGACAGTTGGGATGAGATTATCATGAGCCAAGGAGGCAGGGCACTTGAGCACCAGGATCACTTGAGCCTGCTGAGTTCCCTGGTCAGGACAGGGCCATCTGGACAGCCACAGCACCCATCTCCCCAGGATTTCACTAACAGATTCAGTGAAGTAGCAAAACCTCCCTAATGCTGCAGCATGTAGAATATTCACCCAGACAGGGAATGGAGACAACCACACTGCCACCCCAGTGAAGGCAAAGGAATTCCCCTGGCCCCAGAGACTCACCTGTATCCCATCCAGCAGCTTGCTCATGCACCAAAAGCTGTCGGCTTCAATGCTCCGTAAAACATCCTGGGACAGGTTTGTCACATCAAAGTTTTCCACATCCTCCTCTGCAAAATGGAGAGAGAAGAGCATCAGGGAGATGGGGGACACCACGGACATGGGACAATCCCAGGGGCTTTATCAGGGCAAAGCTCTGCAGGAGGCATTGCAACACTCCCTGAGTGTTAGGGGAATGCCTGGCACAGTCACAGCACCCACACTGTGGGTGTCACCTATTTGTCCAACTGAGCTGAAGAACCTCAGAAGACTTGTTGGTCATGCCCTGAACCCAGACCAGCTCCCCAGGAAACCAGGGGAGGGATCCCACAGCACTTTTGTCATCCTTCTGAGACAAGGGCTGTGCAGAGACAAAGCTCTGGCACACTGGAACCCCTTTAACCAGAGCACACCTGCCCAGCAGGTCTCTGCCAGCTGGGAGCACCACAGGGAGAACTGGGAGAGGGGAAACCTTCACTGCAGCCAGAACCAGGGAAGGAAACACTGCCCATGGCTTGGGGCAGCACAAGGGAGCTATTCATTCATCAGCACCATCCCAGGACCAAAGCAAAACAGAGGCACCCAGCCCAGAGGCTGCCAGCATGGGGAGGAACTGCCAAAGCTTCAGGAACCTCTCTAGGAGAGCAGGACCCTCAGGCATAGCTGCAAGGACCCAAAAGCATGCAAAGATCTTTCTGGGCAGCAAAAATGGCACTGAGTTAAATCCAGCACAGGGACAGTTGGGTCATGGGGCAGACAGGGCTCAGCTTTATGGGGTGTCTGCCTCTCCTGGAGCCCAGCTGGCAGGAGAGCTCCAGCAAACAGAAGCTGCCCCATGCACAGAAGAGCCTTGGTGTGGGGGAAGCAGAGATTTGTGCAAGTTTGTTTTTCCAACCCAGTGGGAGCCTGACAGCACAAGGGTCAGTGGCAGCTCTGTCCCCAAAGGGTTCTCACAGAGTAAAAACAGCTCCTTGCTTTCAGATGGGCTTGTGAACCCCCAGGGTGTGTAAGGGAGAGACCCCTCGAGGATGCAATGACAGTGGTGCTGGCTGAGCTTGGAGCAGAATTATCTGCTCCAAGCCAGGCTCACCTTAACCTGGCAGCTGAAGGGGGAAACAGGAATGGGAAGGCAGTGGGACCGAGGTGGGGAGACAGACACAGGTCTGGCCCTCCTGGCTTGACTGACCCAGCAGCTCCCTCCCTTTTCTCCTTGGGAAGAAAGCACCCACCATGATGCTATCATGCCACTAAATCAGATAACAGGGCTAAGCTGGCCCATTTCCAGTTTCAGAGGCTCAGAAATCCTGGCAAGCATCTTTGATGGTCCTTGGAAAAAAGCAAGAGAAGGAGAAGATGGGGTTCAGGGCTGGAGCCAGGCCACCCTCTTGGCTCAGATACACTGCAGGCACTGCCACAGGCTGGGGAAAACCAACACCAACAGATCCTGCCTGAAGGAGGAAGGGCAGGACAGAGCCAGTGACTCCACACTGCTCCCATCTCTGCTTCTCCTCTGGGGCAGAGCTCAGCTCCAGAGCAAACTGCCACCAGGAGCTTTAGGGACAAACAAGAGCTTAACCCACTAATCTCACAATCCTGTACTGCAGAAAGAACAGCAAAGCTGTTTTCCAGCTCCACATCATCATCACCAGCCAGAATTGTCACTCTTCTGCTGGCTTCTCCACAGCCCCTCTCACGTGGCCCAGGTTGGGAGAAAGGCAGGGAAAAGCTGTTCAGTGTCCATCTCCTTTCCAAGGTCTCACAGAGAGGAAGGTGGATGGGCAGGCAAAGGAGCAGGACAGGGACACATGGACACCCAGGACTGGTGGCAGAGCAGGCTCAGCCCTGAGGGAATGAGCTCTGTGCAAAGACTTGTCTGTGGATGGACATGATGGAGCAGGGGCTGTGGTGACCTGCCCAGGTGATGGGGAACAGCCTGCTGCCTGCACCAGCACGGGGACAAGAGGAGCAGCTCTGCCAGCACCCCTGTGTCAAAGCAAAACAGTGGCAGGAGATCCCCAGCAGGAGCCAAGGCACATTGCAAGAGATTTTGAACCAAAGCCCAGGTGTCTGGAGTGTGGCTCAGCACAAACACCTGCTTAGCAGCAGCACTAAAGAGCACTCATGGAAAGGAAATTCCCAACCTGTGGCTCTGACAGGGACTGAATGATGGCCACCTACAGCAGTGCCACACCGAGCCCTGGGGCAACGAGGGCTCAACAAAAACAAAGTTCCTGCAAGTGACCTTTCAAAAGGGCTCAAGGAGCACACAGGAGAAGGGAAAGACCAGAGAAGCCAGGGCTCCATGAACCCCATCCCTGCTTCCCACAGGGGGGCTTTAATGACTCCCCTTATTCTGGCACTGGGAACTCAGGGCAGGACTGGACAGCTGGAGGAGAGTTCAGCTCAGTCTCAGCTCACGAATTCCAACAGCTCTGGGTGAGTCTGCAGTGAGCCCCAGGCCTAGGACAAAACTGGAGAGCAGGATGAGTGGTGACACAAATGTCCCCATTCCCTTCACCGAAGTTTCTGCTCCTGCTTGCAGGAAAACAGTGTCTTCACTGGACTGTGATTAGGATTTAGTGACAAAGCCAGCTAGAAGCAAACAAGATCAATACTTCCCATGGCACAGCTCCCCTCTACAGCCCTGGTGTAGAGACAGGTCCCAAAGTCAGGACAACCTCTAATGCAAGGCCTGGAATCAGGGATGGAGGTGGTGTCACACAGGCAGAGAGTACTGGGAGAGACTGCAGGGCCAGCACTGACACACCTGGGGATGCTGAACTCACCTCTCAGCTCTGTCACTGCCATCCTAAATGCAAACACAAGCTCTGTGAGCTGGGAGTGACTCAGCAGAGGGGCTGCAGGACCTGAGCTAGGAGGGACACAAAGCTCAGTATCCCTGTGCTTGTTATGCCCTCTCTGATGACCTGGAAAAACAGGGATATGGTTTCCTCCAAGAGGTGCTGAGCTGCCATTCCTGCCCAAACTCCTCAGCTGCCAGACCACCTCTCTACATCCCCATCCTCCCCAGAGGTGCTGGGAGCCTGTGCTCATCCAGAGGGCACCAACAACAAGCTCAGCTGCTCCTGCAGCCACAACACCTCCCTCCAGCTCTTCCTCAGCAGCACCTGCAGCAGAAGCCATCAGGAAGAATTACTCCAAGCTATGGATCAGTCAGTGGCAGGGGCCCAAAGCTCCGTGCTTGCTGCCAAGTAGCTGAGGCAGGGAGAGCATCACAGGAGTGAGCCAGCTTGCCATGCTGAGGGAAAGGGGAAAACACCACAGCTAAACCTATCCCACCTGCCAAGGGTGCACTGCAATCTGCCCAGCACCTGGAAGCAGCAGCAGGTCTGGATCCAGACTGGTGGGAAAAGCAACCGGTCCCAACTGGCAGAAGGGGTCTGGGGAGTTCAGACAGGGATTGGAAAACTCTGGGGATAAGCTTCTTCCTGCCTCAGCCTAGCTGGTGTTTTCTGAAGCTGGTCAAGGGGGCACACACACTGGATTCAAGGCATTGCTCAGAAAGAAGAGGTAAACAGTGTCAGTGGGCTCCTTCAGGCAGGCTTGGGAGATGCAGGTTAATAATGGGCAAATCCCCAAAATATCCAGGGCAGCTGGGAGAAACAGCTTCCTGTGAATATTTTCCCTTCAGTTCCCCTCCTTCAGGACCTGGAGAGGCCCACATCCTTCCTGCACCTTGCGTGGTGATGATGAAAAGCACCAAGTCAAAGGCACTGCAGTTTGGCCAAACTGCTGCCACCCTGCCCCGAGGCAGCTGTATTAATGCCTCTGCACACAAGGGCCTGCAGTTTGTTGGGTAACTGCTGACTGTTTCATTGTGTCAACTTCAAACAAGGGAAGCTGCCAAACTGTTCCCTGGAAGTGACTGCTACAAACCATTCCCTGCCCCAACCACCCTCCTTTTCCCCATTCCCGTTTTCCCCTTTTCCAGCCCTTAGAGGGGATGCCAGACCAGCCCACTGAAGGATGTTTCAGGCCTTGGGCTGAAACAAAAATAGTGGAGACATTATCAACCAGACACATCTCACACAGCTGGTGAGCTCCAAAGAGAGATTTTAACTGATCTGTAGAAAATATGATTTGTTGTCTGCAAATGCTGTACCTGCCCAAAGCAAGGGATGTTGGATCCGAAGTCTACAATGAACTTGGCAGTGGGGACCAGCCTGTGAGACTGCTTCATGAGAAGCCCCTGGATTGAGCAGCAGAAGACCAGGGTGTCATCCTGGCATTGTGTTTCACAGCTAAGCAACATCACCAGCTTGAGATCTCCACCTCTGGCTGCCAGCTCTGTCCCACAGCAACCCCACAGTCTCCAGGCAGCTGCAGTGGGCCCTCTGTGGGGACAGCCCCTTAGGAGCTCTGATAAAAACATCCCAGGGGATATGGGCAGCCAAGCAGAGGAGCCAGCTGGGTTCCTTTGGGGATCTTGTGGTCAACAAAACACCTGCTCTAAAAGGAGAGTAGGGGCAGCAAACCCAAGAGATTTGAGGATGGAGCCAGTGCTGGTGCCAACTTCCCAGAGCAAGCTTTCCAGAAAATGTGAGGGAAAATTTTCCAGGCCAGTTGTAAACTGCCCTGTGAGCATGGGAATCCCCACAGGTGACACACAGGTGTGTGAGCCCTCAGTGCCTGAGCCATACAGGCTGTTCCCTTTCCCAAGGAAGATACAGCTTGAAAAATACCAGGGGAATTCCCTTGGGACAAGAGACTTCCACAGAAAGGTGAGCTGTCCCTTGGGGTGTGCTGCACAAGGATTACCAAACTGTGCAAGGCCTCTCCTGCAGCAAGGACTTGGGTGCAGCACAGACTGAGCTAATCCTGGCTCCAGGGATCCTGAGAATCAGTGATCCAGCACGGAGAGCCCTCAGCCCTGCCCTGCCCAGCTCCTCAGGGGCTGTCTGCAAAGGCAGTGTAGAGAGGAGGCTCCAAATCAACCACTTAAATGCTGTTGCAGAGAGGTTATGAGGGACTGACCACTGCCAGCTCTTACCCATGGAGATTAAAGGCAATTATTGATTTGTCTTTTAACTCTGCTTCACAGACCAAGGAGCAGGTAGCCACCACAACAGCTTGTGACCTAATGGCTGGCTTTGAATCCCAGGCTCTGGAGACAAAAGGGTTGTTGTTGCTTGGCCAAATTCAGCACAACTGCTCTCCTGAAGAGGAGATTTTCCCTGCAAGCCAAGTTTCAGGGAGAGCTGGGAACAGGAAGGCCACATCCAGGGAGGAAGCTTTCATCAGGGGTGAAAAGAGCCCTGGAAGATGGGGAGAGGCACAAACCCAGCATAGAGCCTAACAGGGCCTTATGCAGCATGAACTCTGCTGCCACATGCAGGGAGAGCTAATCCCTGACACCCAACAGCGTACAGCACTGCAGGAAGTCACACTAGGGACCCACAGGCAGCTCTGGGGATTCACACCAGCTCCCTTCTAGCCTAGGTGCACAGCTCTACCCCACAGCAAATAAATCAACCCTGAATGCCAGGACTGAATGTCATGGATGCTGCTCAGGCCACAGGAGAAGCTCCTCAAAGGGAACCTGCTCAGATCTCATCTGCTCTTCCCACAGAAGGGAATTCACTCCAGCTGCCATCAGAGCCACACTTGGTGCCTTCTCCTTCAGGCTGTGAGGAGCAACAGCACCTCGCAGGGATCCACCCTGCCCACACCCTGGCTGTCTCAGTGGCTCAGCCCTTCACAAGGCCCTCAGCAGAGACAGAGCAGTACAGTTTACAAAGCCTTAGCTTAATACTGCAAGGCTTTCACTCACTTCAACTTTTGGATCAGACCTTAAAAATATTTATTCAAAAGGATTTCTGTCACTAATACAGTCTTATAAATTCCTTTTTCCTTCTAGTTACAGTGAACACTAAGAGTCTTTAAACATAGGGATTATGACATCCCAGCATTAAAATGTCAACTCCAGAACATAGCTACAGCCAGAGACAGAATAAAAACACCATGGGTGGAAAGGACTTGATCTCCAGCTAAAAGTAAGTGGCTGACAAGAAATCCAGAAGCAGCAGGGAGAAGTCAGTTTGCTTTCCAAAACTCTCAGTTTCAGAAACTGTGAGAAACACACCTGTACTAGCAGCAAGGGAGGGAACCTGTATTTAAAGTTTATTTTATACTCTCAGTGGGGTCTCTTTAAACTTCACTCAGAGCAGGAGCTGTCTGCCAAGTCCAAGCTTGGCAGCAAGACTCTCCTCCAACTCTATATATCAGGGCTTTGCCTGAGCTCCCTCAGTGCCTGGAAGATCCCATTCCCCTCCAAGCTGTGAGGTTGTTAAGTGCCTTGAAATGCAAACCCACCCTTAGCACTTCACCTTCTCTGGGGCTCAGCGAGATTATGAAACTGAGGTCAATTCAAGCAGGGAGCAGAGATACAGCAAGAGGTCAAAATACAACTCCAGCCTGGCCCAGGCACTCTGAAGGAAGAGCACATCATCCCTTTCTCCAGCAGAGCAAGTTTTCCTCATGCCTGCATTCCACATCTCTTCAGACCCCAGGTCAGGAGTGCTTAGAGCAGCAAGTGTCACTTACCAACGTGCTCAGAGAGGAACACAACAAAGAACGGGGTGACCAGGTCATTGATGCCCTGCACATAGCCGCTGGCTGGGTGGCGAATGGCCCAGATAAACAGGATTCTCTCAAAAATCTAGGGAAGAACCAGGGAAAGCAGGAACCTGCATTAGCCATGCACGAAGGGAAGGCAGAAAAGCATAACTGCTAAGCTCAGGGAGTGCAGATCATGCACTGACAGGCTTTTCTGTAGCAGTAAGGTAATGTTAGAAGCATAAAAGTCCTAGGAGAGACTCCTGTGCCATCCCACAGACAGGCCAGCCCAGGCTCCTCATCAAAACCTCTCCCTGAAGAAATGCAGACCCAACTTTTCAAGACCCAGGCATTTTAATATCCACAGGACAGGGCAGCCTCTTGGCAAAGCAGCCTCCTTGGCTGAATGTCAGGTGGGAAGATGAGATATCAGCAGATTACTTCCAAAAAAACACCACAAACCAGGAGACTTCCCAACAGGGCAGCCTCTCTCACAACAACCAACACTGCCAGACTGCCCCAAGCCCTTGGACACCATGCTCTGACACACCACATACACACACTGAGCTTGTTTCCAGACAGGACAGGTGCCCAAACCTCCTGGCCTCCTCTCAAAACCATCCCTGCCTGGGTTGCTCCCATAAATGAGGTTTCAAAACACAACAGAAACGTCCTGTGTTCTGGTTCAAACACCTTCAATCTGTCTCAAAAAAAAAAAAAACTTCAAATTTTTACCAGCTCTTGGCTACATCTTGCCAAAGAGATCATCTCATAACCCCCAAGCTCCAAGTTTGATGTCTTTCAGAAACATGGGACAAGACCAGACAGTTCCAGGAGGTTATTTGCATCAGGAGCTGGCAGGCAGGGAAGTTTCCCCACAAAGTTGACTCCCTAGGAGCAGGATGGCCTCCCTCCACACACACATCCCATGGCAATATAGAGCTTCACCACCCTTACCTCCTGGACGAGTGGCTGCTGGAAGAGGGGAATGAGTGGGTTGGTCCTTGGAATGTCAATGTGGATCTGGAAAAGAAGGTGGGTTACACACCCCAGCTGTGCTTCCCAGGGGCACAATAACTTGTCACAGCTAGCAGAGGGGAATCCACCATCAGAGTTCCCCCAGTCAAGAGCTGACAAGCACAGTGAGGGCTACAGATGACAGCTGTACTGGGAAAATCATCTGCAGTCTGCTCTGCTCATGTGCAGGCAGGTAGTTCAGAGATGAAATTTAATATTAGATCAATTTAGGAAAAGCTTAAACAAGGACAGAGCCATGGTGCCTTTTCCCCAGAGAGAAGACTTCCAGCTACAGCTAGAGCAAGTCTTGGCACGACCCCACCCATGGGGACAAGCAGCAGCACGAAAGAAGAGAGGGATTATACCCAAAGCAGAAAGGCAGGAGGAGGGCTCCTACCTGTCTGTAGGTGTCCTGGTGGTGCTCCTCGTTCCGGGAGTCGTAGTACTGCTGGATGAAGCCAAAGTACTCCTCCCTCTTCCGCTGCAGGGTCAGCTTTCGGCGCTCTGAGTTGGCGGGGAGATAGCCCTGCATTGGGAAAACTCAGCTCAGGGCACATCCTCTGTCCTCACCAGCCCCTGAAATCCTGCCAGCTGTGCACCCACAAATATCAGGCACACAACTCAGAAGCTGGGGAAAGAGCTTGCATGGAATTTGGCCTTCCCTGATCTTGAAGTAATCTAACTTCAACAGATTCAGTTCCCCAAAAGAGAGTGAGCCACCCAGTCCCCCACCAGTGTGGGCTTTGAGCTCAAAGAGGATCCAGCAACGGCACGCCCTGATCAAAACCCCACAGCTCACCTGGAAGCTGAGCACTGGGAAAACACAAGCAAAGCTGGCTATGGCACATAGGGAGGTGTAGGAGCTCATGTCCCTGAGGTGGCACAGTCCTCCCAGACTCTGGTGTCACAGCTCCCAGTACTTACTGACAGCAGTCTCCACGTCACAGGCCGCACCTCTCTGGGCACACCAGGCCAGCTGCATTTTCTCAGCTCATCTGTAATGGACAGTGGTGGCAATGGATTAGATCCTAGGCACGTCCAGGCACCACTACACCTAGAAGGAGAGGAAAGCCCAGTCTGCTCCTGCAGGCTCTGGAGACAATGAGCCTCCAGGAAGGCTCCCACACTAGCAACGACTGGGGATGTGGGTCTGCTACAAGGAGAGTAGAGATGATTTCAGCCCAGCTTGGGCACAGAACTGGGAGCTGCAGGGTCACCAGTGTGCCAGGACCTCAGTTCTCATGCAGAGCCCAACAGCCCTAGTGATCCCAACCATCAAGTACAAGATGGAGAATGATTAGGGACAGACAGGGAGGGGTTGAAGGACATCTGCCAACAGAGCAATTCCTACAAACACCCATCTGGTACAACTGCAGGCAGTGATTTTTTCCACCCTGAGCAGACCTGATGCAGGCAGCAATCCCCCTCTGCCCTCCCCTGCCCACCCAGAGGCACCCTCACTCTGCCCCACTCACCCAGGTCGGTGTTGTGGCTGGAAAGGAGCTGCCGGAATTTCTCCAGGCGCGTTTTCTCCCGCACGGTCATGGGGGGAGCCCCGGAGGCGTTTTGGTCAGAGATTCGAGCCACAAGGGGAATGACAGGCCGCAGGGGCAGGGACTGCTGCTTCTGAAGGGGGTTCCTCACACAGGCCTCCTCTAGCAAGGACCAGATGCTGCACTGAGCTGGGGAAGGAGGTTCCACCTCTCCATCCCCATCTCGTTCCCCCAGCCACTGTCAGACACTGCAGATTTCACCCTTCTGTTCCTCAGCACCACTGAACAGCATTGCTGGCCCACTCCAATGGATCAGCAGTTCACAGGCATCTGTTGTGGCTCTTCCACCACTTCCCCCCATTTCTGCCTCCCTTCCTTCCTCCTGCATCCAGACATCTGGCTGCAAGTGGATCAGACTTCCCTTGGCACATGGGTAGGACACAGGAGACAAGGCAGAACTGATGTTCAGATCTGCTCTGCTCTCCAGATCCAAACTCCAATCAAGCTAATTGCTAGTGCAGAGAGAGGAGCTGATGGGCTGCCATTGCCATCTGAGGTACCCTCACTGCACAGGCAGACAAGGCAGAGTGAGCAGGGGCTGCTGCTGCCCAGCTCCCTGCCTAAGCTGTGTCAACCTCACCCAGACATTTGCTAAGAGCAGCACACCAAACCACCACTGGAAGCAGACAGTGAGCAAGTCTCAGCAAGAACTTAACAGATCTCAAAACTGATTAGCTCCCAGATCATGGAATACTCTGGGACAGACATGCCTGTATGCAGGATATTGAGCAGCTGAGGATACAAGCATTTAAAGCCAGGCCTCTGAAAATGGCTCCTTGGAGTACAGGATAAAAAAGCCTCTGTTGTGCTTACGGGCCATGTCACAGCCTCTTGCTCATACTGGGAGTAGCAATGAGCAGTTGAGTTCAGTGGCCAAGTAAGAGAGCACTGGAGCAGGAGGGTGCTCCTGAAGATGGCTCTTACCAGAGGTCCTGGAGAGCTGGGCCTCACTGCTGGACTTGATGACCTTGCAGTTGGTGGGCAGGTCACCCAGGGCAGGCTGGCACCGCTCCGGCTTCACCCGCAGCTTGCTGTGGTTCTCCAGAACCTGTGCTGCCGTGGCCTTGGCCACTTTAGAGTTCAGAGTTTGCAAAGAGGAGGAGGAGGAGGAGGAGAAGTCCTCGTCTTCATCATCCCCGATGTCCCAGGCATCACTGGTACTGCGGGCAAACTCGTGGAAGCTGGAGGCCTTCTTGCTTTTCATGGGCAGCCCACTGGCCTTGGAGCGGTCCTTGATGAAGCTGGGAGCCAGAGGAACAGGATCAGAGCCCTGCTGGTGGATGAGTTCATTTTCTTTCTCTTTCCCCACGCCCTCACTCCAACCAGCCAATCCCTTTTCCCAGTTTCCTTGTTCCTCCTCCCAGACCTAAGGAATATGTTAAGTCTCTCTGGGCTGCCCACTGCAAGGAGTGGCTGTCACAGGCTGCTGTGACAGCAGTCTCAGAGGCCACAGTGGCAGCACACAGCTGGAGAAGTGCCAGCCTTCCTGGCTCAGAAGGGCAAAGGGGAGACAGGTACAATTCCTCCAGCTCTGCCTTCCCCCACCCAACACAAAACAGGCAGATTAACCAAAGAAAGGTCTTGCAACCTGAAGAGAGGCATGTCAGAGGGCAGACAAGAGCAGGTCTCCTTCCATGGACACTCCCAAAACAGCTGCAGCTGTTCCCAGCAGCCTGACCAGCCTGGGGCTTTCCTCAGGCACAGAAGGAATTTACTCTTAAGCTACAGGAGCCAAAGTCCACCACCTGAAGCAGGGAACTTTCACCGCTACACAGCGCAGGACAGGGACAAGGAGACAGTTCAGACCAGGAATTCTGCCTCTTCCAGCCAGGAAGGCTGCTGGGCAGCTTTACCTCCCTTTGCCTTAATTCCTCCAGCTCCAAAAAGGAGCAGAAGGATCAGACACTGCTAAAAAAACTCCATTGATGTGGGT
Organism: Certhia americana; assembly: GCA_018697195.1. Lineage (NCBI taxonomy): Eukaryota > Metazoa > Chordata > Aves > Passeriformes > Certhiidae > Certhia > Certhia americana. The sequence continues at coordinate 4,408,500 of JAGMWU010000028.1, forward strand.
TGTGTTACTGTATGGGTTTCTGGCCATAAAGGGCACCAGCAGATCAGCTCTCCCCTGCAAGCTTTCACAGAGCTCAAGGCAGCACCACACCCCACTGCTGTCCTTCTTTGCTGCAATATCACAGTGCCAGGGATGCTGGAGACCTCCACCTACTGCAGACCTGAGCCCCAAACCTGCCAGGCCTTGAGGTCTGCATCTCCAAAAGACAAACACTTACTTTTTGGTGAGCCGGGAATCCAGTGGAGGATGCTGTGCTCCATAGACAGGCTGAATGCTACAGGAAGGGGAAAAGAAAGAAACCCAAGATGCTGTAAAAAGAGGTCCTACAAATAATCTCAGCACAAACTGGGGTCATGCTTCTTGCCTGTTTTTGGGAGCTGAATAAAAGACTAAAAGCAGCTTCAAAAGCCTTCTAACGTACAAGCCTTAGATCCAAAATGCCACATGCAGATGAAGATTTGTTCTCTGCAGTAGCAAAGAGAAGCCTTGTTTAAACTCTTAGGCCCAGTCCAGCCTGAGCTGGGATTTGAGATCTGCTCTGTCCTGCACCACCAGCTCACTCCACGTCATCATGTGTCTCAGTGCACCTGCTGCATACACTGACATTTGTTCTCTTTTCCAGAAAGGGACTTCCAGTCTGGGGAACTCACCCTCCCAGGCCCTGTGGGGCAGGGAAAGTTCTCTAGGCAGTGACACTGGGGTCCTCCATAAACATACTCAAGGGTTTGATCCTGGTTCTCAGGATCACAGCCAATGCCACGGAGAAGGAATGCCTGGTACAGTCCATGGTTTGACTCATGTCCAAATCCCAGTTTAATCAACTACTTCCTATGTGGCCTGAAATGAGTCACCACATCTCAGTCCCTGAGTCCCTGGCACTCATGAGACAAGGAGCTCCAGGCCCTATGTGGGGAGCATCACCTCCGGGAGGAGCTACTAACAACATGTTCATTGCTGTTTTTACAGACTCTGGAGGTGAGACAGGGATCCTGAGTTACCACCTGCACTGGAGGAACTATTCACAGCCACCCCACCCTGGAAAACAACCTCTGGAAAACAAGTCCTGCAATGCCATGGCAGAGACAAAGGCCCTTTCAGAGCTGGCACACAAGGAACAAGCTTCTCTTGGGTCAATAGAGCTGGCCTGGTTTCTAGGAGCTGCAGATGGTGCCCGACAGTAAAACCAGCAGAGCCCAGCCTTGGTGGAGAGGGATGGCAGCCTGGTGCAGCTGGGAACAAGCTGAGGATGCAGAAGCAACAGGTCCAGCTGGCAGGGGAGAGATGCAGAGAGCCAGGGCAGAGGCTGGAAACAACCACAGCACAGAGAGATCCTGGTGGAACAGCCCAGCTAGGGGTGGGCTCACCACTGCAGGGGTTATCCCTCGTGGCTGGAAGTCCTCACTGAGTTTATCCATCCAGGATTAAGCCTAGGACAGAGTGTGATGACTAATGAGCACCTGAAAGTCAGGACAGCAGTTAAGGAGAGGCACCTCCACAGCTGGACACAGCAAGGAGATGATGAGGAGTAAGAAGAAGAAGGCCTCCAGATCAGCATTGCTTCCCGGGGACTTGTGGCAGCTCCCTGCAGGACAGGAGCCAGCAGAGCCTCTCCCATGGCCAGTACCAAACTCACACTGTCCCAGGATACCCAGCACAAGGTTCCTCCTCCCTGTCAGGGACCCACAGGCTGCCCACAGTGGGGAACTGCTTCGATTCACCTGTGAGGGCCTGGACTTGACAAGACCAATGAAGGATGTGTGTTAGAGAGAGGAGGGGATGTGGCAGCCAGTGCTGGGGGAGGAAACCCTTTCCTGGGGTTCTGAATCAAGGTTTGATACAAAGGCAGAGGATCCCACTTGCACACAGCTCTTTTTGAAATCTTACAACCCAGACACTACCAAACAAAGAACCTCAAACTGATCCAAGCTGTGCTCCCAGCCTGACTGGATGAGTCCCCTGTTCTGTCCCAGTTTAAACTCTTTGGGACAGGCATTTCCTGTTTCCTGGATTTTCAGTGTAGGGTACAAGGGGTGACCAATGGTGTGAGGTACAATGGCTGTGTGACACCTCACAGGCTCATCACGGGGTGTGGGTTATTGACACTGCAGCAGAGCACAGCCACGAAACACCACTGCCCCTCTGGACACATAACACATTTACTCGCAGCAGGCTGTTTCTCCCCTTTTAAAACAGCATTTAAATAACCCCAGCAGACCCTGGCTGCCCATCTCTGTAAAGAACAGGGAATAAACAACACATCACAGAAGACAACACAACAGAGCACTCAGCCAACACATCCCTAGAAAATTACCAGGCAGAGAATTCCCAGTGCAAAAACCACAAGACAGCACTGGAAAAACAAAACAACATTTTACCAGCTCTAAACCTACACCTAAAAGCCACCCTAAACCTACAGCGACCAAAAGCTAATAAACTTTATTAGCAAATAAAAGCTAATACATGTAAGTGACCAAACACACAAAGTGTCATGGAAAAGGAAGCTAACACAGTATCCAAGTCCCTACAAAGCCTCCCTCTGCCAGATTGTCAGGGGAAAGAAAGGAGAGAGCCAAGAATCTGTACAGGAGGGTCTCTCAAAGCTCAGAAGAAAAAGGTTCATGTCTAGTGACCATGGACGCAGCACATCCCACCTCCACCCTCTGAGCCAGGCTGCTGAAGACCTGTTGGTGACTGTCCCTGGAAACAGGCAGCACCCAGGAGGTAACAAGGATCCAGGATATCTGCCAAGCAGGCAGTGAGGAGAAGGAGAGAACACTGCCAAAACCTTCCCCATGCAGAGTGTCACGGGCAGGACCAGCTCCCGGCCAGACCGGTTCGCCTGGTTTGAGCTTTCCAAGGCAAAGCTCAGAAGTCACCAAAGGCAGAAGAGAGATGGTGTCCAAGACCACCAGCTGAGAGCATGACTGAGACCTTCACTCAGGAGTCTGGAGCAGTCGGGAAATAGCCAAGGAAAGCACAGCACTTTGCTCCCACAGGAGCAGCAGAGGAGGAAGAGAGAGCTCCTTGCTCTCCCTTTGCTTACCACAGACATGGACTGTCCAGCCAACCTGAAGGAGTTGCACGGTGACAAGCAGATGAGTGAAAGCACATTAGAAAGAGATATTTAACTGGCCCAGCAGGATTTAAAGCCAACTAAGCATTTCAGACTGCACCCATACCCCAGGAGGCGAAGGGCAGGGTTCAGATAAGGCAAATGAGAGCAAAAGTGAGGAGCACCAGGCAGGAAAAGCGCTTGAGAGAGCCTCCACGGAGAGGCTGATGATGCCCTCTCTCCACGTCAGCCTTGCTCCCAAGGTGTTGTAGGAAGCCTCTCCATCAACACCAGCCTCTGCTTCCTAAATACCATGGCAATCACACATTTCACTTGTTTCTCCATTCCCTGAGTGAGTAAAGGTGCCTTGAGAGGAACCAGGACATCACAGCCAGAGGGAGTGAGGCAGGGGAGGTACGAGCAGAGCCCTCACAGTCCCTCGGGACCAGGAGTGACATCCCACACAGGAGAGGGTAATGGGGGCTCAGCAGGGACACCTCTTTGGGACAGAGCTGCTGCCTCCCAAGGCGACACCTCTAAGGAATTCAGAAGGATGAGTTTTCTTCAGGATCTGTGGCAAGGATGATGGTAGAGCCCTGGCACTGAGACTGCCCCAAAGAGCCTCCAAGGCACCCTGATCCCTCCATCCTGCTTCACATGGGGCACAGGGGGTCCCCGCAGCCCCCACACCGCCTGCCTTGCCCTACAGATGAGGGAGCAGCTCTGACCCTTGTCCCCTCTGCATTAAGCCTTCCACCAGCAAAATTCCCGTCCCATAGCCTGGCGTGGTCTTGGCATCCCCCCTATTTCAGGGAGGAACCCCGGGGCCCCCAAGGCCCCCAACCCGCTCCTCAGCCCCGCAGCCGGGACAGATCCTCCTGGTATCCCCCGAGCCTTACAAGGGTACCCTCAGCTCCAGGAGCAGCCGTAGTGACAGTCCCTTCCCCAGGCAGAGCCGGAGCGCGGGGGGCGCGGCCCTCGCACCCCTTCCCCGGGGCTCACCTGCCTGGCAGCTTGGCGCTCCTCTTCCAGAACTGCCTGCCGCTCTCGGCGGCCATGGCTGAGGGCGGGGCGGGCCCGGCGGGCCGGCCAGCCCGGGAGCGGGGAGCGGGGAGCCCCGCCGCCCGCCCGCCGGCCCCGGCGCGGGGCTCCCGCCCGGAGCAAGGCGCTGCCCCCCCAGCCGCCCCCCCCCTCAAAAGGGCCGCCGCCCCTCCCTCATCCCCCCGCGCCGCCATCTTGCTCCGGCGGGCCGCCGCCGCCTTGCCCTGCGCGGCGAGGCGTCGCGCATTCACCCAATCGCAGGCGGGGGCATAGACCGACGTAACCTAGTCGGGCCTGCTACCTGGAGGGCGGAGGACCACTGGGGTAGCGGGTGGGCTCCTGCTGGACAAAAACCGGTGACATTTCTGGGAAAATTTTGGGTTTCTGCTTTCCAGGGAATTCGCGGGCGCGTTCATCCCCGCCATGGACCTCCCGCTCGCCTGTCGGTGGCGTTTGAGGTCCGGTGATGGCTGCTTCGGTCTGACAAGGATCTGTTATCCTGTTTCAGACTTTTAAAATAAAAAAAATTCAATAAATTAAAAATGCCTCCGGCAGCATGCTTTTAATATCCAGGCGATATTATTTGTCTCTTTTATTTATAGGTGCAAAAAGCCCATTAAATTAGTCTCCAAAGATTGAGTGAACACTCTCATATTATTCTATTAGTCTCCACCCTCCAGGCCCCCACTTACTCCATATGGAGCATGGAAGATATTATTAATGAGAAATTAATGGCAAATATATTCCTGTGTTGTATATGCGAATTGCCACAAAAGTTGTTCCCCCCACAGCCACACCTATAACCAATACCAAACACCTGCGAACAAAGAATTTGCAAAAAAAGGAAAAGAATAACCAAGAACACCCAGACTGGACAAAATAGAATGGCATAAACGATCCAACTAAACCACATTAAAAAAAATTAAAAAGCTGCCAACCACTGCAGGACCCTGAGAATAAACCATAAACAAAATCCCAGCCTAGACTGCTCCTTTCCCATTTAGGAACTCACTATCATCGAAATATCTACTTTCTTTCCTCTCCTTCTATTTATATTTTCCAATTCTGGTTTTGTTGTCGGCTATCCTTCTATGCATTTGTTATTTGTCTTTCTGGTACCCCACTTCTTATTCCTGTCCATTTTTATCATGTTTCTGGTATGTACATTTTATTGTACTTTTTAATAAGTCTTTCAATTCAACTTGCTAAAAAAAAATGGATCTTTAAGTAGCTATAGTCTCGGCGGGGTTAGCATTAGAGTTTAAGATTGGTTTTAGGGGGTAAAGTTAGGTTGGGTTGAAGGGTTAGGGGGTAGGAATTTGTGGTTATCTTAGATTTGAGGTTAGGGTTATATTTAGGACAGGGATAGTTATGGTTAGTGATTGTGTGAGTGGTTCTGGTTATGGTTTTAGGTCATGGTAGGTGCTTAATGTCCCAGTCTTAGGTGTTAGAGTATATGTTGTGTTTGGTATAGGTTATGTGTGAGTTAGCTTTTGGTGTTAGTTGTTAGTGTTGGTATTAGATTTTAGTGTCAGGAACGTTTTCATGGAAGTAATGACCCCCATCTGTGGGAACGACCCCTGAAGGCCAAGTGGGCCTACTTTTCTGGGACCAATCCTTGGATTTGCATTTGTAAGAGTGGAAAACTACATCGTTCAATTGTAGGCACATATTGAAATCAATATTTGTCCTAAATTTCGAGTTTGAACCATACATTTGTCAAATTTCATCCCAGACGAGAAAGCTCTGGCCCTGCTGGGTATGGCCAGCCCTGGCCTTCCCATGGTGGCCCCTCCTGCGCTCCCCAAACTCTGAGTGTGCTGGGGTTTTCCTCTTAGGAGAATGATCACCCTCCACAGTCCTTTGCTGCATGTTATCACCTCCTAAAGCTGCAAAATCTGGGATTTCGATGTCCGCTGGGTCCTGGCTGCCTTGCCTTCCTCGGCTGGCGCTCTCACCTGAAACGCTAGGGCGTGCACTCCCCTCCCCCTGGAGAAAGCTGTCATTCCCTCAAGGACTTGGGTTGAAATTCTTATCCCCTCATGGAATTTATTGGAGCAAGGATGCTCCCAGGCAGAAGCTGGTTTAGCAGAGACGGGTCTGACCTGGCCGTGGCCTCGGCCCTGCCGACCCTCAGCTGCTCCTCAGACACCTGGAACACGTGGTTTCTTCCCAATTAAGAGCACATTTGGGCTATCTTCTTCCGGATTGGTACCATAGAGATCCAACCTAGGATTTAACACATGTATAATCTTCCAATCCCCAGATCAAGCCGATGCCAGGATTGCAAGCCAAAACAAGAAAAGCTGATGAGTCGCCTGAGCAGAAAGGCTAAAGCAGATCCCAAAGCTACAGCTAGAGCTGATTCCTCCAAGCCCACAGACGATAACCCATAACCCTGGAGCCTGAAACTTGGCTTCTGACCCGCAGCTCAGTTCGCTGGGAATCCCTGGGCTGGCTTTCAGCACCATACACAGGAAACTGCAAACATTTCACTGGGGTCATACCTGAAATTGCCAGGGGTTTTCCCCAGGAAGGACAGCAGCCACGACACATGCCCATGAGGACTCAAGGCCAGCAAGACCTTTCTGGTACTGACCCTTCTTTCTTGCTGAAATGGAAATGCATTATTGTGTGTGGCAACCAAATGGCATCCAGAGTGCCTCTGGGCCACACAGGGCTCACTCACACCTTTGGCAGGTGTGACCCATTTCTTCCTGTGTTTTGCCTCCAGAACCTTGAGTACAATTGCCTCTGCTGTTTGGGTTGGTGTCTCCATTCACCCCCAGTGGAACATCAAACCATACGTATTTGCGGATTTTTCCTGTACCCGCAGTGCCACCCTTTGGAGCAGGAGAGCAGGGACAACCTGGGGAAGAACAGACCAGCAATGGTAAGGTTGCTTGGAGCTTTGTCAGGTAGTTGAAAGGGTTGGTATCAGGGAAGGTCCTCCCCCAGAGGTGCTGGACACGCCCATTCTCACCCCAAAAGGGAATGCCAGCGCCCAGCTGCAGAGCCTGGAGTTTGGGACAATGCTCCCATGGATGCCCAGGGTGGGATATTGGGGTTGTCTTGCAAGTGGCTTTGACTGGATTGTCCTTGTGGGTCCCTTGCCAGCCAGGATATTCCTGAATTCTCTGGCTGTGCAATTCTGGTTCTTTTTTGCTCTCGGACATTCACAAGGGTAGTTTTCTTTGAAGGCTGCCGGCCCTGTGAAGAG
>JAGMWU010000028.1:4422891-4472521 GCA_018697195.1 Certhia americana
AGAAGAACCTGCCTGTGTTATTTTTTTCCCTAAATTAAAAATCAGTCCCCAGTGTCAGAAATTCCCAAAGACTGACCTGCTGCTCTTTCCTCCTCGGGTTGGTGGCCAGGTTGTGGAAATCCATGAGAGCCCACCCAAGGAATTTCTTCCACAGGAGCCACTGAGCTGATCCAGGCTGGAGGGAGCAAAGTTCTGCTGAGAGCAGGGGCTGCACTGAGAGCAGATCACACAAATTTGTCTGTTTGGTTTTGAGGGTGCAAAGCAGGGCAGGAAAGTGGCATTAGGAGGTTCTGGTGCAGTACTTGTCAGTTCCCTTTGTGAGAGAACCCAGGTGTTGATTTATTATTGAATTAAATTAAAAGTTAAAAGACAAAAATTGAAAATTCAAATATTTACTTTAAAACAAAAGGAATATTTTTGGCAGAATTAACACATGACAAGTGTGTAGGAATATTGCACATTGTAAAATTATTCCATATTTGTAATGAGTCTCTCAATTCTACCCAGGCTAATCAAGTTTTTCTACAGAAATGTGGTGATTAACCCTGACTGCCTTTTAATTTAAATTAAAATTATCTGTGCTCCAGTGCTCAGTTCAAAATGCCTGTATTGTTAAAATATTTTTATACAGATTTACTTCTGTTTTAAGTTTCTAAATTACAGAATGCTTTGTTTTTCAAAGCCAAAACTTCAGGAAGCAGAAAGATCTGCTCAGAACTGTCTTCATTTCTTTCCTCCTGAGAGATGAAAAAGGATTCTGACCATCACTCCTGTCCTGCTGCTCACAGAAAACCCCCTGAGCCAAGGGAGAAACAGAATCCCACAAAAAGGAGCCTCTGGAGCACCAAACTCCTTCAGGTTTGGCTCTTTCCAGTCTCTATCCCTGCATGGAACCTGAGACACCAAAGGCTTCCAGAGCTTTCCTTGTTTTTTCCTCAAAGACTCAGTAAATCTGCAAATCTTGGGTTTCACTTCTTCTATTATGAAAGTGCAAAGCTGTGAATAACCCCAACCTTTCACTGTTTCAAATTTTTGGGTTTTTTTAGCATAACATTTCCAGTTTTTCCAGCTTTATTAAACAATGTAGGTCAGGGACTTTCTATTTTGCAATTTTGCTGTGTAGGCTCTAAAATTGTTTTGATCCCAGCCCGTGTGAGTCCTGCAGGGATCCAGCATTCTGAGCACCAGGGTTTTTCTCCAAAATCACATCCTCAGAGCTTTTGTAGGTTTGAGAAAAACACAATGCAGAAACCTGGCAAAAGAAGGCTTTGAGAATATGCCACCCAATAATGTTTTCTAAATGAATCTCAGTATTTGATGCTGAGGTCCTGAAATTCAGAAATATTTAGTGATTATTACTTTATCTGTAGTTATTTGGTCAACTCTCTTGCTGTTCACTTCCAGGTGATTGGGATAGCAAGAATCCAGCTTCAGCAAATGTAATATATGAGGAACAGTCACCATTATCTTCACCTTCTTATTCTGCATCCCCACCTGCAGTGAGTTATTTACCAGCATCAGGAGAAGCTCTACCAGCCTGTGTTCTCCCCAGAGAGATGGGAATGTCCCTCCAGCCTTGGGTTTGGAATCACTGAGGGTAGTTTGGGACCAGGAGGGACAGATCTGCCAGGCCAGAAAAGCCAGAGACTGCTGAGGGTCACCCCCACGTGGGATTCCACAGCCCCAGGAATGGGGATACTGAAAAAAACCCACATTAATCTGACAGTTCCAGGAGTGAGAGTGAAACCCCAGAAATGGTAACCAAAAAGAGTTTTCCATGGAAATGGAGGAAGGTCAGCCAGCCCCCAGAGGTATCTCAGCAAGCCAGGAAATGCAGAAACTGTGGGAAGGATCCGAGGCAGAACACCTGGTGGTGACTGTGGAGAAGCTGAAAGGTGGGAATGGTAAACCAGGAGTTACCAGGAAAGACCAGAAGCAGAAAACCCCAGAAAAGGCAGAAGGGTGCTCTGCAAAGTGACACTACCCAGTGATTGATGGGAATAACCTTCCCTTCAGGAGCTCCAGGAGAAAAACCACTGAGGATGATTCATTAGCCAGCTGTGAAAAGGCAGAAATTCAAAATCCCCAGCCTTTGCAGGATCCCACTGCCTGCTCTGCAGACACAGGAGGCTGCCAGGGAACAGACACCAGGGATGTGGAGCTGCCCAATGAAACCAGAGATGGAACTCCCCAGCCTGAGGGGAATTCTCCAGTGAGGAAAACATCAGTAATTCCTGAACCCCCAGGGGCTGTAAGGGCACCCCAGCAGCAGGAGTGGTTGGAAAATGGGTGTGACTGACTGACAGTGATTTTTAGAACATGTTCTAATTAATTTTCCAATGAGGTTCGTTTAAAGCATTGGCTCTTTTCACACATTTTTTTTTTTTTCTTTCTCAGAAACTGGTTAGTGGGGGAGAAGTATTTGATTTGTCTTGTCTAAGCTGCATGAGGGACCTTGTGGATGGCTTCAGGGACACTCTGCCTTGAGCTGCTGTCCCTGTGTCCCTTTGCAGGCCATGTCTGCTGCTCCTGGAGTTCTGAACAAAGTTATTTAAAGCCTCTGCTGCCAGTGTGATCCTGACTCACTTCCTGCTCTTGTGCCCAGTTAGCTCCTGTATCCAGTCCATCTAATCCTCCCCACGTGGGTTCCAGCCACAGACAAGGCAGGTTTGGGCTGAACTGGGGCTTTTCTCCAGAGCCTGGGGCACCTTTACAGCAGGAATTCCTGTGTTCCTGCTGGGCCAGGGAGAACAGGGCACAGTTGGTTCTGTCAGTCCCAGGGCAGTAAGGAAGTCACTGATGCTGCTCCATTGATTTGTTTCCTGGGATTTTTACATCCAATACAAAACTCTGGAGCTAAATATGATATTTGATGTAATTCTGTAATTTTGCTTTTTCTGAACACAGCACAATCACTTCAGTTCTTTGATTCAGGGGGATTTGATTTGCAAACCTCTGTGTGAGAACAGAAAACTCTGGGTTCTGTTCAACAACATGATTCCTTGGTTTCATTTGTGGCACCATGACATCCTTGGCCTGGGTGTAGAGCTGAGACTGAAATCACAACTTTAATTATTTATTGCTAATTAGGAATTGGATTTTTTATCTCTGTAGAGGTAAAAACTTACCTTGGGACAGACTCAGCTGCCAGAGCAGCTTCCTCAATGTAGTTTTTACCAGTGTGTGCAAGAAGTCTCCCCAGTTTTCTCTGAATGAGTGATCAAGGAGTGCTGATGGCACACAGGGTGCAGGGGACCCCCAGAACTCACTGACACATCAGCCCCGTGGCTGTCAGAACAACAGACTGAAGGGGTTTGTTTTATTCATAATTTTGTGATGATTTCCTGACATCTGAGGTGTTTAATGACTGCAGAAAGTGGGAAAAGGAGCCCATTGATCCAGTTTGCAGAAAGAGAAAAGAGTAAAAGATTGAGCTTCACTTACTCAAAATTCAAACTGATAGGATTTGCTCTTTGAAAGAAAGAGAATATCTCATTTTGGCTTTGAAACTTTAGATGTTTTTAAAGGCTAACAAAGCACAGTGAGGCAGTTGTGAGTGGAATTCTTCACAAGGACAGCTGACTGCTCAAACAGCTTTTAAAACAAAGACTTTGGGAATTCAAAGGGCTTTAAAGCAGCTCTGAGCTGTGCTCAGCTGCTGGGTGATCCATTGAGGTTTGCTGTGGAGCAGAACACGTACAAATCCTCCCTGGCTGGAGCAGGGCTGTGAAATATTTCATATTCTGAGTAGCCTGTGCAGATATTCCTGTGCTCTTCCCCAGAGGCTGGGTGATGTGTGCCCTCACCCTGACCACTGAGTGACAAATCCAGATCTTTAATTCCAGCACTGAAATGATTTCCCTGCCATCACCTCCCCTGTTTTCCTGTGTGTGAATGTGACAATGTCCTACCTGTGTGGGATTTCCTCCTCCCTAGACCCTTCTCTGTCCTTCCTGCATCCACGTGGCTTTGGAATGCTACACAACAGAGGGATGTGCTGGCTGTAAATATTTATTTATTGCACAGCACCTTCACACAGGCTCCTGAGCTGCTGACTGGAGGGAGACCTGTGTGTCACTCATTATTTTGAACAGATCTTAAACCCAACTGCAGTTCCTGGCCTGTTGGTTCTGCACTGTCTGAACCAGACTCTTGGTTGGCTTTCAGGGGTGTGACCCAGGTTTTACCCACAAACATACTGCTCCTCTGGAAAACAAATGCAATTTATTATTGGATGTTTCCTTGACTCCCCACCCCATTCCAGATATTCAAAAAGATGGTATAAAAATCATCAAGTGCTGTAGAAACCGTGGCAATGATGAAGTGCTTGTCCTGCAGGTTTATTTGCACATTTTGCTGTATAAAACTGTCACCTCTTTGACATTTCACAACTTTTCCTTGTACAGAAAATAGCTGTAAACAATTTACTACCAAAAATTCTTCTGCCATTTTACCCTCCTGTGAAGGAATGAGTAGTTTGTTTTTTTCCCCTCAGTCTTTGCTCTTTTCACTCCTAATAAATAGAAGCCATTGGAGCCAGTGAAGGGGAACATTACAGTAGCCTTCAAATATTTCCTTGCTCTCCATGACCTTTCCAAACATGAGGAAGTCTTTGTCAGAGCTGTTTTTTCCCCCCAGATTTCCTCCCCAGGTGTTCAGGGTGAGGCTCTATTGCAGTGCTGGGCTGCAACAGCTGCTTGCACCATGGAGCAGAGCTGCTGTCACAGCCAGCACAGGATGGAGCTGAGTATTCCAGGAGTGGCAAAACATTCTCCAGCTCCTGAACTCTTTGCCTGTAGTGTGTGTTGAGAGGTTTTTCTCCTGTAACCACTGCCCTCAAGAAATACTGATAACTTCTTTGCAGCAGTCCCAGCACAAGCCAGCAGCAGGATTTGGGTGTTGCTGGATTGACAGCAGGGAGGGGGAATTCACCTGGTGCATCCTGGGGTGCTTCAGGATGGAGGCAAAGCCTTGAGCACACAGAGCTTTAAGGAAAGAAAAGCTCTTCAGCACAGCCAGGTCAGTGCAGCAAAGGATTCTCAACCTGGAATATTTCAGTGCAGCCCCAGAAAGGCTGAGTGGGCCAGGAGGGCTGAGTCCCTCTTTGTCACATGCCCAGGGTCCAGGTTTTACAGAAACATGGTCCCAGTCACAGCCATTGGTGTCCCCCCAGCTGCAGCTCTTGTATGGCTTTAGTGTTTGATGTCCCACACCAGCTCCTGCTGGTTCAGTGCCAGCTGCCAGGATTTGGCCCCATTAATCCAGTTTTTCTGGGCATGCCATGGGATGACATCACTGATGAGACCAGTTCATTCTGGAAGTTGTAGAACAATAAAGCAGAAAGAAAACTTCTGATACATACACTGGGAATCTGTTTAAAACTTGGCTTTACAGATTTCTGTCAGTTTTCTTCTTTCTGCCCACACTGCTGGTTCTCTTCTCTGGTGCCTGGTGAAGCTGCCCAGGGCTGATGTTCTGGCAGTTCATGGTTTAATTTTCCATAACTGCAAAGAGACAAGAAAGGGAGTTTGGGTCTAACAGGAATGGTCTTCAGATAACATTCTGTATCTCCTGCCCATCCTGCTCTGCTCAGTGAGCTCCAGATTCAGGATCAGCCACAGGAGGACTGGGATAAAGGGAGGAACCCTGGATTCTCACAGCTTCACCTGAAGGGAGCTGAAACTAAAGTGAGCCCTGTCCTTCCCCCCAAAACTGGCTGAGAGAGGTGGGGACACACCCAGCACATTTCTGGGGTCTGGGTTGGAGAGCAATCCCAGGCCTCTCTCAGGGCTGTGAGCCCAGAGCTGTCCTGCTGGTTGGGACAGGGACACTTACTCTGATATTGAATCCCAGCAGGTCACTGATCACTCCTGAGACAGCAGAGAGGATGACAACCCGTGTGATGTTGTAGATCAGTGGGTTCATGGTCAGTCCATACAGCCTGAATGGACTATCCAATTCCTGCAGTGACAGGACAAGGACAAGGGGCCCTTGACACTCACCAATACCAAAGAATTCATCCTCTGACTTTTAGCTTAGCACTGGCACTCCAACAGGCTGGGCTGCCTGTGTATCCTGTCTTAAACACATGGACAGGAATTGCCAGTGCTCCAGAGACATCTCCTGCTGAGTCCAAAGTCTCTGCAGGAACCCCAGCTGCCCCAGAGCCTGGGGGAGCAGAGCCAGAGTTCTGGGCTGCAGATCCATCCAGCCCAATCTAGGGACTCCCAGACTCTGCTCAATCCTTCCCAAATCTCTGCCTGCTGCTGGCAGTGAGCTCCAGCATCAAAGCTGCTGAAGGAAAATGAGACTGGAGCAATCAGGAGATGCTGTGCTCAGCCCAGCCTCTCCTCTCACTTAAAGCACTGCTCATCAAGAGTTCACAGCACTAATTACCCACACTGGTTCCCTCTCCTGTCACAGCTGCAGCAGCACTGAAGAACCCCCTTTGTGAGCACGAACTCCAAGAGCCAAGGGAAGGGCAGGGCCACATGGCATTGCCATAACTCCCTGCTTCCATAAAATCCAGCCATTCAGGCAGAGCATCTCACCTTCAGCAGCTTTGTGGACAGTTTCAGCACATTGTTTACCAGAGACAGCTGCTCCTTCTTGTTTGGCTTCTTCTCCATCTTCAGGTACAAGTTTATCTGTGACAGACACCACAGGCCAGGGGTTGATATTCCAGCATCAGCCCCCAACTGATTCCAACTAAGGGAAATTGGAGCCATTTTTGCAGTCTGCTGTCACTACTGAAGTGGTGAATATCATTCTTTTCCCATTGTTTTGGCTAAAGCACATTAATCCAGAGACCAAAATAATCTAGAACTTTGAAGTTTGAGTCTGTCCCAACAGGACCAGCTCACCCCTCCCATGCTGACCAGTGCTTTGTTGCCTTCTGGCCAATACAAAGGTTGATTCCTACATTTTAGAGTTTGATTCCAGTATTTAAGCTGATTTGAAACACAATAATTATCTCCAAACAAACCACAAAGCCCAGGGGAGAACAAGCTAAAGGGAGCTACCTGCTCAGTGAGCAGGATGGAAATGTTGCTGTATTTCTTGTTGGTCTCAGAGCCCAGAGATGCCAGACGTAGCAGAAAGAGGAGCAATGCTGCCTCCCACATCAGGAACTCCCAGTTGTAAGCTGCACTCAGAAATGTTTTGTGACCCTTGAGAACCTGTATGGGGAGGAAACAAAGCACCAAATGTCACTGACAAAGTGCCTGCTCTTGGGACAAGTGTACAAGCCCTGCCCTTGCTCCTCCACTGCCCAGCCCTGTGTGCTCTACAGCCACTGACAGCTCCTCCCAGGAAATGTAGAACACTTCTGTGATGGGGTTACAGGGAACCTTGTCCCACTGGCAGCCTCAGCCAGGCTAAGCTGCTCCTGCCTTTCCCAGTATGGACTCACACAGCAGGACTGGGATTGTCATTGACATTCCTTCCTCTGGAAACCTGTGGCTTACAAGAACAGTCACAGCAGTGACAGTATCTACAAAGCACCAGCCTCTGCTACCACAGCTGCCCCTTCAGGAGATCAAGGACCTGCCTGAACACAGCACTGACCAAGCAAACAGCTCCAGCATTGGCTCTGCTGCCTGTAACAGGTTTAGCCAAGGGTTAAAAGGTGCCAGTAATAGTTCTTGACTTGCTTTTCTACATGGTGGCTACAGAGCTCCAATCAATAAATGTCCTGTGAACACCTGAGGTCCTTGGGCAGAGTCTCTCCTCCTTTGTGCCGAAATGGCCACGTCTTGAAATTTTCCTAATGATTATAAAACCCCTGACCTTGCTCTGCAAGCACAGAATGAACCTATTTTTCCAACTAAAAATGACAAAGCTCTTAAAAAATGCTACACTCTCTATGTTACTCTGGGGTCAAACAGCTCCACTTCAAGCCTTTTGTAGGCTGGTGAAAGAAAAGCCTCCAGCACTTGGGAGGGTTTTCCCTACTTTATAAACCACAAAGGCTAAAATCTCACCTGGGCACAGCAGATAAAAGCAATTGAAAGAGCCAGTAAAAAGACTGAGGACACCACAACATCCACAGACCTCTGGGGGCCTCGTCTCTGCAGAAACAAGGACACAGGGTCAGGGCTGAGTGCAGGGTGCAGCCAAACCTCACCACAAACAGCTGTCACTGTCACTGTCACTGTCACTGTCACTGTCACTGTCACTCCCTCTGCAATAACCAAGCCCCAGATCACAGCTCACCTTCAGGTAGGAGCGAAGGGATAACCAGATCTTGATGTTCTCCACCTTCTTGAGCCTGAAGTGAGGGATTTCATATTTCCTGGCTTTCCGAGCAGATGTAATGTGACTAAAGAGCTTGGCAAACAAAAACCTCTGCAAGTTGAAAACAGAGCCATAAATTAGTGTAAAACAGAACAGATTGCTTGTGGTACCTGGCAAAAAGGGTCACTGGGGAAGCCCAGCATGAGATCAGTTGTTTTCATAGAATTCCAGACTGGTTTGTATTGGAAGGGACCTTAAAACTCATCTTTTTCCAGCCCTTGCCACAGGCAGAGACATCATCCACTCTCCCAGGTTGCTCCAAGCCCTGTCCAACCTGGCTTTGAAGACTTCCAGGGACAGGGCAGCCACAGCCTCTCTGGGCAACAGAGAGGGGACAGAGTAACACCTTGGGGACAGGTGAGAGGGTCACAGGGGTGTCAGGACTGATATTGATAGGTATGATTTGTGACTGCTCAATAAGACCCTTCCCAGACTCCCCTACCTGACCTTGGCAAGGGCTGGGATGAGCTGAGCTTTTTTTAAGGTCATCATCCCATTTTTATTCCTGCTTTCCAGGTTCCTGAAAAGCACCAGGACCCTTAAACCCACCTGTTTGTAGGTTCTCTCAGCAACACACATCATGAAGAAAAACATCCAGGTTAAGCACAGCCTTTCCAGAAAGTTGATGGCAGACAGGATGAGCACAGGGGTGCTGGCAGGGGCTCCACAGAAGATGTGCAGAAGCTCCATCAGAGAAATGGAGCAGAGCTGCTCCAGGTTATCCGTGCGGAACAGTCTGTAGAGGAATGGCAGGAAGGCCAATCCGATGGTGATGATGTTTCCCAGCATTTGATAGCCCACTCCTTGCTGGTGGGAATTAACCTGGCAAGCAGGAAAAAAAAAAGGGGATGATTACCTGGGGTTTGCCTCCAGGAAAAGGCCTGTTGTTGTGGTAGCATCAACTCAGGCAAGCAGTTGGTTCCCCTTCCCTTCACAGGACAGAGCCTAAAATAATTCTACCCATTTCAGTCCAAACTCAAAATCAATCAGCCAAATAATCAACCCCCCACCTGCAGCACCCTGCAGAGACAATCAGCAATAATCAGCACTTGTCAGTCTTCAAGAGACCTCCTAAATTGGGGATTAGGCAATTTTTCAGTAAGAACATGTGGGACAACCATCTCTGTAGCTGGGGAGTTTCACACTGAGTTTCACACTGCCCCTAATATTTGCACGTGTAATTATTTCCAGGGGTTTTGGTGGCCTTTTTCTAAAGTGTGAGGGAGAGGTTGCAATGCCACACAGTCCACTTACCCTGCTCATGATAATCCCACTGATCTCCAGCACAGACATGTCCACCTTCTTGCAGTCATTCCCTTCCCAGATCAGAGCACTCACTTTGGCAGATGCTGGGCTGGTGTTCTGCAGCCAAAACAGATGGTTCTAGAAAACAGAGAGGAGTGAAAAACGTGGGTCAGCTCTTTCTGTCCTGCTGTAAGTAATTCCCTAGAATGTAATTGGATTGAGAGGGAAATTCCATTTTGGGTCAAACACTTTGTTTTGGTATAAGCAGCCAAAGAGGGGAGGGACAGACTCGACTATGAATCACTGATTTCATTTAGAGCACTCCAGATTTCCACACAACTCTGGCCTCATCCAGGTTGCTTCCCCTTGTACCAACAGCATCCCCCTGTGCCACTCATGTTTGGGAAGACAGAGGGAAGAGGGAGAAGCACTCCCAGCTCCTGGAATGAAATCACCCACCTGCTGGAAGACATCTTCCTTGGTGTCCCTGCGGGGGTCCCTGGCGGAGCGCTCCTCGCTGTCGCTGGTGCCGGAGGAGCGGCACTCGGGGCCGTGCAGGAGATCATCCCACAGCATGTCCTCTGTCTCTGAGTCCTGCCGGGTGCTCTCCGAGTCCCGCCGGCTCACGCTGCAGCTCCGGGGCCCCGCGTTCAGGCACGGCCTGGGCTCCTGCAGCAGCACCAGAGGTCACACTGCACAGCCCCACACCTGCTTTTTAAAAACAGCACCCCCTCCTCTTGCTCCTCCTTCTCTTCATCCTCCTTCTCCTCCTCCTTCTCCTCTTCATCCTCCTTCTCCTTCTCCACCTTCTCCCCCCCATCCTCCTCCTTCTCCTCCTCATCCTCCCTGTCCTCCTTCTCCTCATCTTCCTTCTCCCCCTCATCCTCCTTCTCATCCTTCTCCTCTTTCTCCTCATCTGCCTTCTCATTCTCCTTCTTCTCCTCATTCTCCTTCTCCTCCTCATCCTCTTTCTCCTCCTTCTCCTCCTCTTTTCCCCCAGCTTCCCAGAGCTTTAAGTGCTCCCAGTTGCACCCACACGGTGGAAATGGTTTAAGATAATGTTTTGGGAAAAAGCATTTCTGTACCAGAACTCACACAGAGGCCATAAATTCCCTACCTACTTTCCCAACCTACAAAATAAAAACTGATGTACTCATTTTAATACAAAAATGTCCTTTTTTATGCCTTTTGCATAATCTGTTTTAATATTTCATCTATATTTTGTATTAATTTATATATCTCCATATTTCTAACTTGATATTCACATATTTGTATTTTATTTTCAGGTAGGATGAGTGGCAGGGGCAAAAATCCAAAGTAATGAAGTGACTGAGTATGTCTCAGAGAACAGATTCATTCCTTCATTACAGGAGTTGGACTTGATCCTTGTGGGTCCCTTCCAATTCAGGATAGTCTGTGATTTTAAAATCAAAATTTATTAGCTTAAAAGCTGCTAGCACAGCACTGCCTCCCAACCACAAGCACAATTACAGCAATTCCACAGGAGCAATTAGAGGCAGCTTGGACTGTCCTTTGCTGCCAACACAGTTATTTATTTATTTGTTTGTTTGTTTGTTTGTGGTTTGTTTAACAAAGCAGCACCATCAGGACTGTGAACATTGTGAAGGTTTCCAAAGCTGCCAAGCAGCAGAGAGGGAGGAGGTCACACCTTTCACCTGAGGATTCTGAAGCACAATAATATCATAACTGTCTGTTCTGATGGAGAAGGGTGGAATGAGATGAGCTTTGAGGTCCCTTCCAGCCCAACCCATTCTCTGACTCTGTGAACCCTGCCAGGCCTGGGAAAGCTCCCTCTCCTGACTTTACAACCATACCTGCCTGTATAATGTGGATTCCAGTTCAGACTCCACAACACTATCAGAGTCTCTGGCACCTTTCAGGGCTTGCTTGACCTGCCAAGACCAAAGGAAAACCATCTCATTATCCATAGCAAAACAGTGTGGAAAACAGCACTAATCCTACCTGGGTACCTGTGAGACAGCCTGGTTGAGAGAAACCAGAGGTCTCTTCTTCTTCTCCTCATAGCTGTTGTCACTGGAAGCCCCTTCCATGCTGTGGTGTAACAGGATCCTTTGTGCCATGGCCCCAGCATCCTCCTCGCTCGACAGCTCATCAGAAACACCGTCCCTGTTGGTGCCATCATCCTACAAAGGCACAGCCAAAGCCACACCAAGGACCAGCCTGAGTCCCATCAAAGGCTCAGAGGAAGAGTTGCCCCTCTGGCACAGCCCTCAATGCCTGCAGAGCCAGCACATGATCCCCACAGAACACACAAAAACAGAATTCTCCTGGCATCTCAGAGACTTCACAGATTTTAACTCCTTTCTTCTGCTCTTGTCTTGCTGCAGAGGTAACAAGAGGGAATTTTGGGTGGGTGGAGTTGGACTTGGGGCAAGGGCAGGAAGAGGAGGAGGCAGCAACAGCTCTTGGCTGTGCCTCACCAGCAGCCTTAAGCCCAGGTGTATCTAGGAGCTGGGGGGTTACAACCCCAAAATCCTGGGCTGTGCCCCTACACCAAACTCATCCACAGAGAGGAGATGGGATAGCCCAGTGTGACAGAATTCCACATGGGATCTATTCCAAGTCCTTCATGTGGAGTTAACACACCACTGGCCCAAAGGAAACTCAAGAGTAATTCCCCAAATCTTTATGTTTCAAAGCCTTCAACAGAGGTCATTATGCTTTAGCTCTTTCTCTGTCCCCAAGAGATGTCTCAGTCTTGCAAGACAAAATATTTTACAGAACTGCTTTTGGAAATAGCCATTTAGTCATTATTAGCACTCTCCCTTAACTGAACACCTTGTGATCAGAAGTGCCAACAATTAACAGAGCCCTTTGGTAAAACACACGTTCCAGCAGTGTCTGTGTGTGCCCATACTTGGTCAGGTAGGATGGAGCTTGGAGGAACCTGGGATAGTGAAGGTAGGGGGTGGAATGAGATGAGCTTTAACATCTTCCAACCCAAATCATTCTGGAATTCTATTCCATGATTATGAAAAGAAAGTACCAGGACCTTTTCAGCTGCTCAGTGAGAGGCAGAAAGGGGTTTCTAGGTTCCCTAATGCAGGCAAAGATTAGCAGAAGGAGGGAATATCTTGTATTAGATCGCACCATACAGTTAAATACCAACACACTTCTGGGCACACAAAGAACACTCTGGAACTGTGATTTCAAAGGATCTCCCCTGGCAGTACCTGATGGCTCTTCTCCCCACCAGAAAGTTTGCTTTTCTCTTTAGAGTGCAGCAGCCTGTGTTCAGATCTGGCCTGTCTGGGTTTGATGCCATCACCCACAGCACTCACACCACTTTCTGTCTCAGTCCCTTTCTCAGCTACCACCGTTACTCTTCTATTCCTAGGAGAGAAAATACAATTAAATGCTTTTATGTCAGGGAAAAAACCTCTTTGGGGTAAAACATTCTGGTCTTCCCTTGTCACACAGGTGCAGCATCAAACAAGATACCTAAGGGATAAATCATTTTCTTTGGCTGACAGGCTTTGTGTGCTGAGCCTATTAAAAAGATTTATATTTGTTTCACCCTCACTTGACACGTCTTCTGTAACTCTAATAGTATCTTAAAACTTCTAAATCAAGAGGAAATAGTTCATGATTTTTATTTTTTTAAAAAATAACAGCAATTCAGAAGACAAAAAGTCCTCGGGAAGAGAAAGCACATGTGAACTGGAAACTCACCAGGAAATTCACTGGGAAAACAGAAGAAAACAATGAAATACTATCCCATACAATCTTTCCTCCTTTTCCTTGAGCTGTTTTTAGAGAAGGGAGCTGCCAAAGTGAGACAACTGTCCAAACCAGAAGGCACAATTGCTTTTGGAAATCAGCTGGGACAGCAACATAAGCTGAGCACTCATTTAAACAGGGTCACTTATCTGATAAATAAACTCCACCACATTCTACAGCTCATCTAATACTTGGTTTCACATGATCTAATTTTATACAGTCTAATTTTATATGATCTAATAAGGACATACTAAATATTCCTGAGGAATCAGCTTCCCACATTACCACGAAAGTCTTAATTCAGAAAAAGACTGCCAGGCTGTGTGGATGTCAGTGACAGCCCATGCTGTCCCTTCATCCTCCAGGTACCAAACTGCTGCCAGTGTCAGGAGCAGCACAAACCCTGCAGGGAACACGTACCTCCTCTGGAAGAGCAGACTGGATAAATTGGTCAGCAGAGATGCAGAGCCAGGCTGCTCTTCCTTGCTGGCTCTGTCAGGAGGAGGCCAACTGTTCCCATCCACACCCACAGGTTTGCGTAACTTCCTGAGTTTTAAGACAAGGAGAATTAAGTTGGTGTAAGAAGCTACTTTAAGATCTTTCTTAAGAGATCTGAATGAGATTCGAACAGCTTTTTGGATGCCATTTTTCTGAAGTCATGCAAACAGAACGCTGACTTCCAAATAAAAAAATCCTGCATATTCTGGAGGGAATCTTTGCTGCAGCAACCTGAAGGAGGGAAAGCAAGATCCAGCCCCCAGCTGTGATCCCAGCAAGGGCCCTGCTGGTGCTCACCTGCGGCGCCGGCTGAGCCCGTTGTTCCCTGCAGGTCTGTTCACCTGGGTGGACACGATCTGGCAGTGAACTGTCCCCAGCAGCAGCATAAGGCACAGGGGGCCCATCACTTCACTGGCACTCACAACAGGCACCATGAAGTACAGCACCACTGCTACGACTGGAAAGGGGGAAATGGCACCAGTGTAAAAATTAAAGAGTGCATCAACTATTTGTTTTTACTCTGCTTTGTTGTATTATTTTTTAATTTTTGCAATTACTAGTGGCACATGCTTTGAAATGCACATTAAGTAGGGTCCAGACAAGATCCTACACTTCAAAATCATACACTCACTAAGCTTGGAAAAGCCCTCTGAGACCATCCCCCAGCACTGCAAGGTCCCCCCTTAACCCATTTCCCCAAGAGCCACATCCATACATTCTTTGATGTCACATTCCTTGCAGGAGAAGCTTTATGGCACAGCCTGTGCCCTCACCTTGCATAATGTAGAGCACCAAGAGCCACATAAAAATGCGCTGGGAAGTGACCTGTATCCACCACTGGCTGAACAAGGGGAAGAACACCACTCTCACAATTCCCTTCCTCGTCAGCGATGTCCAGGGAATTTCAGGCTTGGCTTTGGCAAAGGTAGAGCCTTGGAATTAAAGGGGAAACAAGCCATCATTAATTGTGAGTCACAAGAGTCCCCTTTGTGCAGCCCCAGCCGTGCCACAGGGCTGAGCAGGGGGTGACAGCAGCCCAGCTTCAGGCACCATTCAAAGCTACACAGTCCCAGCAGACACAGCTGAAGGCTCCTTGTCTTCTTTCAGAGCTCTGACCCTTCCCTGCCCACCCGCCCCACCCCTCCTGCAGAGCCCCCCCGAATTGCTCCTGCTCTGCTCGCAGGTTTCAGGTGTTCCTTTTACCTTGCACAAAGCCGGGAGGCGCCTACAGAATCATGGACTATCCTGAGCTGGAAGGGACCCGCAGGGATCGCCAAGTCCAACCCCTGGCCAACACAGACACCCCCAAATCCCACCCTGGGCATCCCTGCAGCGACATTCAACACTCCTGCAGCTCGCAGGGCTGTGCCCAGCACCCTCTGGGGGAAGAACCTTTCCTGATATCCAACCTCAACTGCCCTGACCCAGCTGCAGCCGCTCCCTCGGTCCCATCCCTGTGCCAGAGAGGAACGAACAGAGCCAGCAGCGCTCACCGCTGATCAGATCCACGTCGATCAGATCCGGCTGGATGTGCCCCTTTTTCTTCGGCTTGTTCTTGAAGCCCTGCGGGGCGGAACACACGGCGGAGTCAGCGTTGAGGGGCGCGGAGCCCGCGTTCCCCCCACCCGGGCCGCCGGTACCTTCATCTGGGTCTGCTCCACGGCCTTCTCCCATATCTGCTGATCGTAGGCCCCGATCTGCGGGGAGAGGAGGCTGAGGGCACGGCCGGGCCGGCGCCCGCCTGCCCCGCGCCGCACTCACCTTCTTCTGGTACCATGAAATAGCATCGCGACAGGCCATGGGGGGCGGCGGGACCGGCGCGGCCCCGGTACCGACCCCGGCCCGGGACCGACCCCGGCCCCGCTCCCGTTACCCTGGAAACCGCCCGGCGCTCGACTGGCTCCGCCTGCCGCCCCCCCCCCCCACACCCCGCCCAGGCCACGCCAGCCGAGCGCCGAGCGCCGCCCCCTCCCCGGCAGAAGAAAGAAGCGCCCAGGCGGGTAAAGGACAAAATCAGACTTTTGTTTATTAAAAAAATACTTTACAGGAAAAAAATTCTATGCATTCCGCAGGACTATTTTACAAAGAAATAGCTTAACAGTTTGACACTGGTGTACAGTCAGCTACCGGCAGCGCGGGGGGGCGCGGGGCCGCCCCGCACACGCGAGAATGTCAATAAATACACTAAGGCCGCACAAAGCAAACAGTCGTCCAGGCAATTGTACACGTCCTCTGGAGGCAGAGACCTTAGATAAATTAAAACCACAGAAAAAAAAAAAATAATCGTAGCTGCCAATCAAATCAAATTAAATCACGAAACAGCAATACAGGAGTCGGTATCTTTACATGTTGTACAGAGAAATCAGGAGACAGCGGGTGCTTGTCTGAATGCTCGGGGTGCCCTGGGCACTGCTCGGAGCCCGCAGGGAGGGACAGAACAGGCCCTGGGGGAGAGCAAACGATCCCTCAGCTGCTCTGCCACCCCCGCAGCCAGCACAGGGAACTCAGCTCAGCTCAGCACTCCCCGGGAACTGCAACTGCAGAGTTCAGCGCTCGGCTGATTCACACCCAAACCGGGGCGCGATGGACTCGGGGAAAGCTCTGACAGTTTATCCTGGCCCGGAGAGCTGACCTGTAACACTCAGGAAACCTGGCAGAGCACAGCAGAGCCCCGGTGACAAGTGTCCCTTACGACCCCCCCCGGGGACACCCGGCAGTGTCCCCCCCTTCCTGGAAGAGAAGGTGGCAGGTACTTGCACACAGCCACCTGGAGCTTGTCTAGAGGAGAGAGGAAACCAAAGCCAGCCGGTATTTCAGTCCATTTCTAGCACAGCTGAGACACTTGCCTTTATCCCTGGGACGCTTTAGTCACCAGCATTTAAATTAAAGTCGAGCCTAAGCCTCAGTTCTGTTTCACAGACAGAGCACTTGGTCAGTGACAGCTGTGTCCAGCACAAAGCAGGATTGTTTTCTACCTGACACATCACAGAGCAGATCCTCATAAACTGAGAATTGAGGGTTTGCATTAACTGACCAGCACATTCATATTTAGGAACTGTTCTGTACCTGCTTTCCACTGAGAATAACAGAATCTTAAGGTGTTGGAATGGACCCTAAAAATCATCCAGTCCCAACTCCCATCTGCAGGGACACATCCCACTGGGCCAGGCTGCTCAACCTGGCTTTGAAAACTTTCTGGGCTGGGGTATCCACAACCTCCCTGGGCAACCAGATCCTCACCACCCATCTAATTCCTTCATTATCTCTAACCTAAATTCCTCCTCTTATGATTTGTACCCTTTCTCCTTTGTCCTGTTACTCAGTTCCTGATGAACAGCCCCTCTCCAATCTCCCTGCAGATCCTGGAAGGGGCTGTGAGGTGTCCACACTGAACAGCCCCAACCTCCTCAGCCTTAGAACAAGACACCAAATGTGCCAAAGTCTGATTTGCTCATTAAAGAGCCTGCTTTATGAAATCATTGAGAAATTTAAATAGCAGCTATTTCAGATATTCAGAAATATTTACTGGACTTGTTCTGCTCAAACTCTAAGTGGCTTGAACTTGTTACTTCCTCCCTAAACAGTGCTAGCTCATAAAAAAAAAAAAAAAAAAAATCAGCGTTCTACAGGTCTTGGGCTGGAAAACATTTGGATTTGTCTCATCAAGGCTTTGTTCTGGGCAATTGAAGCAATGGCTGGAGACTGAGCAGCTTCCCAAGCAATCCCTCTCACACTATACATGCACAGTTGAGGTGAAATTTGAAAGTCTGCCAGTTTGGTTAAAGCACAGCAAAGCTGAGCATGGATTTAGTCAGAGATTCTCAAACAGCTTGTTCCTCTCTCCCTCAGTCTTCCAAAATAGGATAGCATCAGCAACATTCAGGTCATTCAAAGATACCTTTATTTATGTGCATTTAAATCTGACATTAGGTTTTAAGTTAGTAACTGAGCAGAGCACAGAAAGCATGATGCTATTGGTCATGGCCCTCCATGCAAGAGGAAGTCAGAGCATTTTCCAGGTATTTCAGGCTGTTATCCCAGATTTCACTAAAGCTACAGCTTGGACAGTAGCACAAACCACCCTAGGCTTCCTTCATCCATTTGAAAACGTGCTATCAGAATTTACAGAGGACTTCCAAATGGATTCTCTCTTCATTGCACTCCATTCCAATTTTGCCAATAAACAGGCTGGTGCATGGGGGCTCTCACTGTTTATTCTGCCTTTGCAGGCTGGCTTGGCCCCTGCAGGTGTGACAGTTCCTGAGTGATCAGTGCTGGCTGCCAGGGAAGGGCCAGGGAGCAGCGCGGGAGGAACAGGCACGTGGAAGACTCGCAGACTTGGTCAAAAGGAAAGAACACCCCTGGGGAATCTTTGAAAGTGAAGGATGAACTGAAACCACTATTGCCTGTGAGGAATTTTACTTTGCACAACCCTTAAAGCTATGAAATTCCTCTCAACATAAAAAGTGGAAAAAACCCACCAGAGAACTGACGGCTCATTTCTGAGCCGCGCTGAGTCATCTAGAATTTCTGCTAAGATTAAATTACACCCCTGCATGAATCACATTACTTCTCATCATAAAAGCTTTCCATTCTAACACCTTATTTACACAGATTACTAAACGAGTCACTACCACTTCAATCTGTAAATTAGTTTTAAATTGAAATATTTCCTAGTCCTCATTTTTGTACCGAAGACAATACATACATACACATAAGGAGTAATACAGGTTCTAACTAATCACTGCAGTATCTTCTGAGGATTATTTCTCTATCAGTTTAAAATAGTGACCTCTACACTGAGGTGCTAATATGTATATAAAAGCCTACACAAACAATATTGCACAAAGTAAGATTTATAATAGAGTAACATATTTTAGAGACCCTTATAAAGAGAAGAGTAATAATTGATATTAAAAAGATGCATCCAGAACTAACACAGCATCTTTGCTTTTGTCTAGTCTAACATAGTGTTTCAAATCTTTCCTACCCCAGTGAGGATTAGAACAAATAAAGTTATCTGGAGACAGCTTAAGTTGCACCAAACCCCAACTTGTACTCTAAATGTGGGGAGGGGGGAGGGAGAGGGAAAAGGGACTTTTCCTTTTGATGACTGGAAAGGGCAGTAATAAATGGGGTGAGTGAAAGTCAAATACAGATTACACGTTAACATCCAGAAATATTGAAAGATCGTTTAAAAACTGTTCATAGCTGACACTCTACACATTGAGCACGTGCTGCTGATTTTTCCACAGTAACTGGGCACCCAGGAGCTACACATGGAAAAAGCAGTCCAACGCCAAAATACTTTTTATTGTGAAATACTAATACAGAACTTACACAGTAAGGCTGTCCTTATTCTAGGAAGTCAGGGTTCAGCTCAATGCTTATTATATTAAGTGCATCAGTACAAGGGAAAGTGTGGATCCATTGGACACGTGACGACCCGATCAAAACAAGCTGCCAAGTTGGTTAAGTATTTTAAAGCCTTAAAGTGCTCAAAGATAGCAGTTTCCTCCACGAGACTACCAAGAGGTTCTCTAATTTTGACACTAGCATTTATCACGTTCAGGGGAGATGTATTTTGGAAGCAAAACCCCTCACACCAAACAATATAAGCAGTGCTATGAGAAGTGTTAGGTCAGTAAGTCATTGCATTTCAACAGGAATCAGACACTTGTTTCAGTTCTTTTTACAGGTCACCCTTGTAGGAACTGTAAGAAACATCAATTTCTATAGCTTGTATATAAACCAACATGTCAAGAACAGACATACCAAAAATTCCACAAATCATCAAAAGTGCTGTGCTTTCTCTATTTTTTTTTTTCTTCTTTTTTTTTTTTTTTTCTTTTTAACTTTTTTAAGCAATTAAAATGAGATGGGAAAGTCACTTTGCAAGTCTTCTACAAAAGCATCACTTTCTGGTGAAGATTAGAGATAAAGTAAAAGTAGGGAAATAACACTGACCAATGGAGTTCAATCATTTCATGTTCCTGGAGGAATTTCAATCTGACTTTGAGAAGCTATTCAACATCTCTTTACTTAAACAGAAAGAAGTGGTAGACCACTGTTACAGGTTGTACTAAGGGGTTAAAATACAACTTGAATTTTGCATAATCTGTGTAAAAAAGA
Source organism: Certhia americana (assembly GCA_018697195.1). Taxonomy (NCBI): domain Eukaryota; kingdom Metazoa; phylum Chordata; class Aves; order Passeriformes; family Certhiidae; genus Certhia; species Certhia americana. The sequence continues at coordinate 4,442,824 of JAGMWU010000028.1, forward strand.
TATGCTTGACATTTTGGAATGTCACCTTTCTTTATAGAATTATAGGCAAGATTTCTCCAATAAAACATAAGCCAGTTATAAAACTATAACTTCACATCAAAATTTTAAAAAGTTGTTTAAAAAATGTTTGAATATATACATATCACACAGAAGAGCCTGCATGATCCTGTGGATTGTGTTGCTGATCAGACTCTATTTTAAAACCTGGAAGGGGCTGGGCCATCTGATCTGGTTGCACAAGTCCTGATATTGAAGAAACAGAGGAGGAGAGCACCCCTGGGGTAAGCTGAATTTCTATACCTGGTTCTTCAGATTCTATTTTTACACTCACACCTTGGGGTTCACCTTCTGCCCCTGTGTTTCCAGGAACATCACTGTTCAGGCTTGAATTGCTTTCTGCTTTTGGAGAAGTCTCCCCCACGGGGTGATACTGTTTGAGTCTGATGTGCCAGGCTAAGCTGCAGACTGCTGACACTGTTTTGAACTGATGAATGACATTTCTAGGGATGAAGTAGATGTCATTGTCACACAACTGAATCCTAGCATAGCGAATGCCTTCCCGTCTCATTTGGTTTAGTTTGGCTTCGTCCACCCATTGAACACACTGGGAGAAGGAGAGATGGGAAAGTTAGTGGGAAACTCTTCAAATAATTCAGCATCTTCCTATTTTCAAGTTAATTCATGTCTAAATCAGAATATTTCCGTTTCATGGGGAAAACTTCAAATTCAAATGAGAACTGGACTTTTAAAATACATTTTCTCTAATGTGAACATCTTGAGAGGAGAATGAAGAGGTGTCTACAGTTATAAAAAACTACCATGGTGTGCATTGTTTGGGCTGGCAGGAAGGAATTTAGATATTTCCATGGCCTAAGACAACATCAGACATTAGAAAAAGCAGGAAGAACAGGCACACATGGCACAAGCAACAGATTGTTTCTATAGCACACCCTGGGACTCACAGCATGAACCCCAGTTTGGGGGAAAGGAAGAGAAAAAGGTCCCTTCCAACAGAACTATTTTCTCCTGAAACACAAGGAAATACCCCCAAGAGAGCTGAGGGCATACCAAAGGGCTGTCTTTAGGGAGAAGCTGGGATCTGTCAGAAACTCCTCCCAAAACACCAAGAATGAGCTGTCAGGAGGGCAGATTTGATACCTGTGACACTGGAGGTTCATGCAGGTCCAGCTGAAGTCTCTGCACAACATCAGTGAAGTCTTCAGCATGAAAACAAACCACATCTTTGGTTATACGAGGCTGGTCACTCCTAGAAAACAAATGACAGTTCCAGGAATTTCTGAAGTATTTGAGTTACAAAGCATTACAGCTCTTCCCTGCAGAAAGCTTCACTGAACCAATGACCTGCTTCAGTGTTACACTGTGCACAAAATCTCAACACTTCTCACAGTGTGTTATTTTGAAAATGAGGGATAATTCATAAATTTCCCTTTTTTTCTTCTCTGTTTTTGCTGCATTCACAACAGAAGTGATGCTTGCATGGAAAATACTCCGAAAATCCTGAGAACCAGGTTCAAATTGCCACTATCAAAGTTCTCTCTGATCTAGGAACCACAATTTGCCTCAATTCTTCTATTCTCTAATTGGACAGAATAATTCTGCATTAATGGAAAAATGTAAAATTACAAAGTAACACTGAAGTTGATAGAGTGAGGAGTTTTATTCAACAGCTGTGAACCAGAGTACAAGAAATACTGGCATCTTTTATTCTAATGATATTGCTAATAATGCTATCCAATTTCTGCTGAAATTTCTAGCTATTGCAATGATGCAAGTCCAGTTTCTCTGCAGGGTCAACAGCAATATCCTGGGTATCTGACCTGAGAAAGCACTGCAGCTGTGAAATTAATTACATTGAGCTCTTAGACTACAGTTACAAAAGCTAGAATTAATATACCTGCTCAGGAAAAGAATAATCCATGATGATGGGCCAAGTTTTAGGCTTTTGTATATCACTAAAATATTCTGCAAGCTGCTGTTACGAATTTTTTACTGCCTCAAGATGGAAAACTAGAAGGTACACAGCTTGAGGTTTTCAGCACTGTGCAGCTTTTGAATCACAGAATGAACTAGGTTGGAAAAGACCTTTAAGGTCATCTTGTCCAATATATGTCATGGCACTGAGTGCCACATCCAAGCTTTATTTTAAACACATCCAGTGACTCCACTACCTCCCTGGGCAGATGATTCCAGCGATTGTCTCGTTATAGGGTTTAAACCATTTCTGATTAGGTTTGTTTTGCAAAGAATTATCTTTAAAAAAAAAAAAATAAAAAAGCTGCATTCCAGCAGCACTTACCATTCCCCAAACTGCACAGCCTTGAGCACCCCGACAGCAGCTGTGCTCTGCCAGTCAAAGCCCTGCCCCACGTGGTCAGCGTGAGCTCTGGTCCTGTCCTCAAACAGGACCTCTCGGGGCTCGCTGGTCCGAGGTAGGTACTGCAGGTTCTTGATCTCGTTCATGGACCTGCAACGGGAGAAAAAAAACACACTAAAAATGTCCCTGCTGCTCAAAAATCGACATTTCTATTGAAATCATCTTAAAATTCTGGGTGCTGCAGGCTTCAAGGGAACAAAGCATTCCCCTCTGATGTTTTTCTAGGTGTTTATTTGGTGAAAGATTGAAACAAAACCAGCAAAGTACGATTCAGGTTATGAGCTCAAACTTTACAAAACAAATCAAATCACAGAATTTTTGTGTTCACTCGTGCTGAAAGACTTCCTCCAAGAATGTATTGGTATGTAAAACAGAGCTATCTTACAGAACCTGAGCTTCAGTTAGTTGGGAGTACAGCCAAAAAATTCTTCTTGAAATGACAATTAGAATACGCTTGCAAATCTCCTAAAATTTATTTTAGAGCACTCTTTCAGAGACAGAAAGAAAGAATACACAGTAATTCCCGCGCAGGCAGTGTTACAAGTGCTTTAACACTGACATTAGAATGCAGCACAAGAAGTAGAACGATCTCTGCTGTTTTACAGCATTCCACCTTCCCTCACCATCAAATTGGTTCTTGCCACAGAAATAAGATGAATTAAGTCTCCTGAAGAATAACAAAAAGAGGTTTTAATCTTAAAGAACTGATCTAGGATATGTAAAGATATTTTCAGAAGCAGTGAAATAAAATAACTATCACAGGTAACATTTTCTTTATCAATTTGAAACAAAGTGAAAGTGAAACTTAAATCTGAATTAGTCTTCTGAAGAGCCAGTTACACATCAAGTACTTTGCTTTTGTTCTAAAGTCTGACACAGACTTAGCTGCAATGTTTTACTTCGAGTACAAAAGGAAACCCAAACCCTACCGGCGCCGTTTGAAGGGTGATTTTGGCATATCAGCTGTGGGGATCATCTGCTCTCCTGGCCTCACCCACATGATGGGCCCATCATCGCTCTGGGACCTGCACTGCAGCCTGAGACTCGAAAGAGTCCCCCAGGGCAAAGTCATCTAAAAGAAAAACGAACAAAACAACCCACAAAACACACATAACACAAAACACTGGGTGAGATAGAAAAATTAAATGATGCCTTTGGTAAAATTGGTTCAAATCTGCTGTCAAAAGAATTGCATAGAAACTAAGTAAGTTTGAGAGGTAAAAGATATTCCAAGCTCATTTTATCAAGCATAGTTTTTAGGGAAGTAGAAGTGCACATAGTGCATGTATACATAATAAACTTGATTTTTTAAAATTATCTCCTTCCATGCCTTTCAATTTGGCACAGGAAAGAGTGAACCTCAGTAGCCCGAATAAGCACATCAACAAAGAAAATACCTTACAGCTTCTAATTACTTGGAAACCTAGCAATTGCTTAAAAATCTACAGTGCTCTGAACACACCACAGGTTACTGCTTACTCTAAGAAATGGAGATTCTTCCAGCATATCTAGGAATTCTGGGAAGTAGTCCCCCACTTCTTCATCCACTGCTCCCACCAGGCTGATCTGGCGCATGGGTCCTGCTCTGTAGGTGCCACAGCAGTACGTCCGATTGACCTGAGGGCCAGACAGGAGACACAACAGCAGCACAGCTTTAGTTCCCTCACAGGAGCAGAAAAGTGACTGATCTAACACAGCTGGGATCAATCTTGGACTCATCTACAGCTGTTTCAGCAGATGTGCCTTTGGGAATATGAACAGGGACTGTTTAGGACAGAAGAGAAAGAAAGGACTCCTGCTTGTACTCCTGACAGGAAATCCTTCTGGAGTCTGAATAAAAGCAAGTGAATATTTGACTAATTCAGGAACAATTCGACACTTCCAGGCTGACTTGAGAAAACAGCCACACAAGGTTTCATTGTGACTCAGTCTTTCACTAAGCAAGCCTCAACTCTCCACCAGTTTGTGCAGTTGGACTGTTGCTTCTACATTTCAAACCAGATGCTCCTGGGATATGCACATTCCTCATTTCAGTCCTGTCCCTGAGGTCCTTCCCCTGGAACTTCAGTGAAAAACCTCAGTGTCCTTCGTGCTGTGGTGCTGCTGTTATAGCATACACAGGAAATTGGACAAAACCCAGATGAGATGAGAGGTTTAGCTGGAAAGCCAGTGCTCATGGGGAATTTTAGAATAACCATTTGCAGTAGAACCTGCTGTCAGTGCTGGGGCCAGGAACACTTTAATCTCACAGCTCGTGGATATCCTCTAGAACACAGACTGTCCCACTTTCCCGGGTCATCTGAAACTTTTCTTGCCAACTTCCTGTTCCCAGACTCCTCTTGCCACTGGCAAGACTCCAGTGCTCTGCAGCCTCATGCTATGGCCTGCAGCTGGAACATATGGCCACAGAGGAGGTTCTGTGCAGACACCACAGCTCATTGATGTTACAGAGCACAAGTTCTATACAGCACGAGTCTGTTTTGCACACTCAGCTGTGTCTGAGCCCCAACCTTCCACCACCCTTCAGTGTTCCAGGGATGGAAAACTCCAGCTGTTCTCCATGGCTGAGTGGTGGGACAGGACAGACAATGACTGGTAAATGTGCAGTGTAACAGTCATGTTCACAGAATGTGATGCATTTTATAAGTCCACTTACAGAGACACGGATGCAGCAGCTTAGCTTGAGGTTTAGTTTCAGTTTTGTATGTTTAGCTAGTAAAGCAGATGTCATTAAACTACTCCATGCAGTTGTTAAATGTAAATTAAGAGAGACTAATAAAAGAAGAATAGAGTTACTGCTGCAATTTTATTCTCCAGCAGCAGCCATAGCTATTTCACTTAATTACAGGAGTTTAACCCACTCTATTTGCTGCATGCAGTTCAGAGCAGGAGCACTGGAACACCACAGCAATATTTTAATTCTGTGCACCTACAGAAAAACTAAGAACTGAAGTGCTCTGGTCCTTATCCAGTGAGGTTTTACTGCCTGGCACTGTTTATGTAAGTGGAGACAGACTCCTTCCAGATGAGTTCTGTGCTATTGAAACCACCTGGTGAGAGTCACTAGTATTTTACAGGTGTTTGCCATGAGTTAAAATGAAGTGTAATTCCATATGCAGCTTTTCCTTGTAATGTTTTCAAAGGAAATGAAAAATGAGAACCTTTAACGTTGGAGTTTTTTTTAATGCACTGGAACAATGTAAAAAATAGACAAGAACTCAGGAGTTATAAAGGAAACAGTAGAAATACTTTAGGGGAAACTTCAGATTTCAACGCTTTGTTAGTTTTTAATAGAAATTAAAGGAATATACACACTTGAGAATGAAACCCAGGCTATGTTTACACTGACAACATGCACCAACCCACGGCAATCCCCAGCAGGCTGTACTATTCATCTCAAGCACCTCAATCACAGGGGATGTAGCCTACTAGTTCAATATGCCATAAAAAAACTCCTTCACAGCCTCTCTCTCATTCTTAATTCCTTCTGAGCAGCAAGCACCAACACCACTGGTTAGGCCAGTGGTCTCAACAGTATGATACAATGAATATCTAAAAGAACAGGCACCTTGCTCTCCCTTTACAACTGGGTGGTTTGGTAGTGTCCCATGAGTAAGCACCCTGCTTTGGCCTCTCATTCACCAGGTGCTCCAGATTCTCTCTTAGTGCTGTTCACCCCACAGCCACCTGAGTGCAGGGAAAAAAAAGCTGAGATGATGAAATAACTGAAGTCACTTGGTTGTATCCATCAGGACCTTTCTCAGTGGTTTTTATTTTTGTTTAAAGTTCAACTCCTCTTTAGGAATTTAGCTGGGGTCACTCCAGTTCATATGGCTGCCAGCAGTCAGTAACTTATTACCACAGCACCTCCCTTGCTATAATCTGTTCCCTGTGCTGCTTTAAAAGCAGCAGTGGATCATGAGCAGTCACTGCCACTGTTTTTACTGTTGCAAAAGGACAATGAGGCCAGTAAGACCACTCGGGGAGCCTGTGCCCTTTCAAATGCCACCGAGCCCTCACTGCTGTGCCTACCCCCACTCCACACACCCCACGCTGACTGTGACTTATTGGCACGTTTAAAATTAGCTCCTGAGTGCTCATGGAGACATTTTCTCTCAGCTGCACCATGTGCCTGTCAGTGTTTCCCACACGTGGGTGAGAACAGAAGCAGACAGAGGCAGTGTTTCCTGTCAGAGGCACAGAGCTGGTGTTTATTTGCATGCTCTTGAGCCACCTCAGCCCCACCACGGGTTAAGTGAGCAGCACAGGATGAGAAGAGGACACACAGATGTGGCATCAGCTGGAGACAAATGAGGTTAAGCCTCAGAAGTTTGCAAGAAAAGCATGAATCAATTGACAGCAACAATATTTCAGCATGCCAAGTCAGCTATAAAACCAACCACACAAACAATTGGCTACAAGGAAGAAAGCAAGAGCACAAGGCTGGTTCCTGCCGAAGGACAAGGCAGTGACATGGCAGCACAGCAAGGGTGACATGTTTGACTAAAATATGACATAGTGCAGGACCACTGGGCATTGTTTATATGGCTTTAGTGACACACAAAATGAAATTTGCAGTACAGATGCACAATTTCTCCATTTTGTACTTTGGTAGCTACTGCTAAAAAAAAGAAATTGCCCTTCCAGAATCAGAGATGTTCACATGGGGCAGACAACCAAACTGTGATATGGTTCATGAACCAGAGCTGTCAGGGACAGAGGAACCTGTTCTGAAGAGCAGGAGTAAAAAAACTTAGCCAGTTATCACCTGTTGGCTGCTTCTCCCACATTCTTCCCAGAAGGAAGAGCAGCTTATGCAAAACCTACTTCCCCAATTGTCTTTCCTGGCCTCTTCCCAGAACCCCCACACATCCTCTGTGACAGCCTCACTGCTCTCTGGATCACAGAGGAATTCGTCAGACAGTTGATCAGTCAGGAAGAAAAAAGCAGAAGTGTTTTTTTTAACTCTAAATATATTCCCATTCACTGAGTGGAAGCAGTTGTACTGGAACAAGTGATAAGGAAAATAGGAGTTCATTTTAGCTGCACTGCAAAGAGCTTCCAAATTAAAGTGTGCCCTTATGTCAGGAAAGCTTACAAATTACTGTTCAGTGATTTGAGTCTTGAAAGCTCTCAGCCCAAGTGAACAGCTCCACACTAAAGCTGAGCTCCAGCACTGAAGTATTAGAACCAACGAGAGCCAATGCAAGCAAAAAATCCAGAGGACACTAAAGCTTAATTATTTTAAGATACTGAAATCAAACATTTATGTAACAAAGACATGTTGGAGTGCTTTGCTATAAACTCACTGCCCTGAGAACAAAGGAATTCACCTTGCAAGGCAGTTAATTATCACTAGACTTACCAAGTCCTTCAGATTAAAGTCCTTATTTTGAATACTACAATTCAGTTTTTCTAAAAACAAAGCAGCTGAATGTCGTGCAAGCCAAAGGTCACATTAACGTGCAGTTTACAGATTTCTTGACACTGAACCTTCAGGATTTTCCATCCTTCAGCTTTTCCATCATCTGTGCTCCCTGAAGAGTCCTGCTCCAGCTCCCCTGCTCTGTTTGCTCAGGGAGAACTGCACTTACACACTTCATCCAGAAAGGATTAACCAGGTCACGCTGGAGCTGGGTTTAGAGAAGTGGTTTAGACCAACTGAACCTTCTGTTGTGACTCAATCTTAATCAAGTTTAGACAGTACTTAAAATAGAATTAATTGAAGTACCAGCAGACTATAACCCAGCAAAGCCTCTTATTTATTACCATACATTCTTCACGTGTATTTATAGTGCCAGTATTCATGTTCACAGGACATTCACCGAGAAAAAATGCAATTATTAAACATTCCAGAGGCTCTGTTTAGCCATTTCAGGGGTCACCACACGTACTCAAGCCAGAATGCAATCAGGACACTAAAGAACACAGACAAATCACTAATTCAGAAGACTTTAAAGCCCAACCCGTGGACACATTTCACATCTGCAGCACGTAGGTGTGTGCTGTGCAGAAATGCTATTGCCCACAGCAGTGGCTCATATGCTCAGAGACTGTTTTGGGGTACTCTGCCCCCAGACACAGCTCTGTCAGCACAAAGAATTACTTAAACCAAGAAACAGAAGCTGGTTAAAATAAGTGCTGCAGCAGAAAATCACTGTCAAACAAAAAGCCAAGTGTCAGAATTATTAATTTAATGCTCTTCAAAGACTCCACAGCAACCATGTAGTAACTTCCTCTAAATCAGTAATTGTTTTTCCAATGCAAACCTTGCTTATAAGCATTTGGTAAACCCTGCAGAAATCCAAACAGCCCATCCACTAACACTCCAAAGTCTGTTGTTAGAGGTGTGTTCCTATGGTACTGAATTGAACTCTTTGCTACAGAGTTTCAGATTTATCCTCCCAACAGGTGAACTAGTACATGTAATTAATGTCTTGAGTAAAGACCTTAAAGGTAATCAGCCGTTTGGATCCTCAGACTAAACAGAAAGAAGCTTTATTCCATCAAAAAGAAATTTATCTAAGCTGTAATCTTGTGGTATACTCATAGATCTGAGTTTGATCACAAGACTAAAATTCAAGAGATTTTCATATGGGAATCCTGAAATTAGCTTTGTTTCTACTGTTGCATCCATTTAAGTTACATGGAGATACAGTTTCAGAATTTAAACTAGCTTTGGGCTACCATGGAAACCAAGGGAGTAAATAAAATGAAACTGCTCTTCCAAGGCAATTAAAAAGATCCTCTAAGCACCTTCAAGTTGGAAAGTTTAAACAGCTAAAGGTACTGAGGGAATGAAGATATCAAAACCCTTGTGAAACAGATATACTGAAACACGAAAGGTAAGGTCACTGCAAAAAAAGCCAAACCCCAGGACCCCAAAACCAAACCCCAGGACCCCAAAACCAAACCCCAGCTCTGTTGACTAGAAAATCAGTGCTGGCATTTGCAGTCTATGCAACTCTTGACACAGAGTTGGCTGTTGCTTTGAATAATCTCAGTGTTTTCCCAAGTTTAAAAGAAAAAGAAGCTCAGTGCAGAGCTTTCCTTAGGTCAGGTAGCAGAGTCTGAGGTGTGATTCATCAGCTACCAGGGAGCACAGAAAAGCTTTAAGCAGAAGCAGGAATGAACAGCACAGTAGTAGAATCCTAACATCACCTTTCTTCATCTGTTTAGAAAATAAATTTGTGACTTGGCTGTTTTAAATTATGTCTGCTCTGGGTTACTGAGATTAATCAAATCTAGATATTGTGCAACATTTATGCTTTTGAATAGTTCTTACCTGAGAGTGAAAATTTGAAATTGTTGTTGTTTCAATGTCCTTCTTGCCCAAAATTTCCATTTTCACTGGAGTGTTTGGAAAGTTAAAAGCAAAGTAATCCAGGAAGTCTGGTAAATAGGCAGCTGCCCCATGCACTATGGCTAAAGCATAGTAAGCTGCATTTTTATCATTTTCACTGAACGACAACGCAAGAAACTCTTCTGCAAATCTCTCCATCTCCACTGGAGACAAAAATGAGAGTTCATCCATGTAAGCATGCAGGACCAGGGCACCTCCATTGGACTGATGCTCCTCGTGAATGAAGTTACTGAATTTAGTGCCAGTCTTGAGGAAGCTGCTGCGGACAGAGTGCTCCTGGTGTGTCACAAAGGGGGTTTGTACTCCCTGGGGTATCCGGTACTCCTGCATGCCCAAGTTCAGTCTGCACAGCTGCTCATCCTTCAGGTACCTGAAGGATTCCTTGTTCATTTCCAGGTTGTCACACTGTCCTTGAGACAGAGTCTCCTTGTCAATGCGAGTGAGCCCAGCACACACTGTCTGCACCTCTTTGTTGTACATCTTCAGGCGTTTTCCCCTCACATCTTCCCGGTGTTTCTTTTTCTTTTTTTTCTTTATCTTCTTCATAATAAGACTGTCAGCTCGCTGGGTTTTGCCATTTTCATCTGGAGTTTCTAGCAGCAACAATAAAGAGAAGATTAGAGTTCTGCAGTTGCAGCATATTCACCCCAAAAGAATTCGGGCCTCTCTCTTGCTGAAGGGTTCTATTCCCAGAGAGACTGACCAACTGTAAAACATTGCATTTTTGGTTGTATAATTAAGTCAAAAGTCAGGGTACCTATAGTTATACAAATAAAGCTTTGACTTAAGGAAAACTTCCAAAATTCTAGCTTCATATTTTAGAAACAATTCCATTTTTAACAGATTTATTAAAATATCTTTACAAGGAGGCTGTATTTCAGCACATCTATAATTAACTACGTTAATAACTTCTGACATTTAAGGCAGTGCTGTTCAGGGGAAGAGGATAAACAAGTATGTGTAACATTTAAACATTAAGACTTTCATTACAGAACACTTCCCTGATTTTGGACACATGATACAGAAGCAAACAGAGTAGCACTGAAGAGCTACAAGCTTTACTTACATTTAGAGGTAAAAACACTTAATTAAACCTTAGATTGCTGATCATTTAAAATTAAAGGATCCAAATCATCACATCAACAGATTCAGTCTTATAGTTAACAATTCAGTTAATGGAGAAAAAGAAATTAAGAGCCTGTTTCAGTTGTTTGGGGGACTTTTTGAGGTTAATCAACCTCTAAAGGGCCGAGAGATAAAATGTAAAGGAAGTAGTTCTGTCAGGCAAAACGGAATAGTTTAAGTTGTTCTTCTTTCAAGAATAAAAACTAATTCAAATAACATTTAGCAAGGGACAAAGGTAATTGGGAAATGTGATGCTCCGGCTGTTAAAAACTCAATTGCCAAGACAAGATTTTAACATGCCTGAATCAAAGAACCATTTCACCCAACAATGCCCATAAATCTCCCGAAGCTGTGTTAGCAGCATAGCCATGGGGATGAGAACAACCTGCTGCTGAAGGTAACACCTGACCAAAGATGCAGTAACTGAAGTTTTACCGTTTCCCCTCAGCACAGGGCTTTGTCCTAATAAAATTTCCTTTCTTTGGCTGCACATTGGTATTCCCTCTTTATTCTCTTAGAGCAGGTAAAGAAAAAAAACATGTTACACTGTTTTATGAGAAAGGGAGTAGTGATAAACACAGGCAGCTCCAGGTTCTTTAGTGTCACCAGTGTTTAACTGGATCATTACTGGTTTGGTCTGGGAGCTGGTTACTGGAGAGGGTTGACCTTCATAACAGCCTGGAGTAAGGAACAGAGTTACTCATGGAGGAAAGAAAGAGCTGATTGCTTAATCCTCACTTCATACAATAGTCTTAGGACCTGAAATACAAGTTTTCACCGTGCTGCTGCAGCCTCGCAAGCAGTGAAGGGCCTGATCTTTGTATTTCAGAGAAACGAGGAAAAGCAGGGCAGGATCACTGTTCTGGGAAGTCAGCTGCAAGGGTTCTTGGAACGAGGCTCTGAAGACTCAGATGTGAGGAGTGCACGGTTTGCTCAGTCACTGGGCTCTCAAGCACAGACACTGCTTTACTCACTGAGTGAACGTGCAACTCACACACCAGGTATTTGTCCTGGTGGGACCAGAGAACACAAGCTGAAACTAAACAAGAATTTCATGTCACCACAGAGCTGTTGAGAATACTTTCCTATGTACGTTTCTAAGAACACTTGGTTGTTAAAGAGCTCTTATTTTAAGCATTTCTGATTTGAGGTATAGTTTTAAAACCTCACACATTTTAATTCAGAGTATCTTCCTGTTTAAAGCCATATCCTAATAACAGACAGAGGAATCCTTGCATTTGGGAGCTTCCAGTGAACACTTGGTCTGTTTTTCAGGATAAAAGCTGCCCTGGCTGCTGCAGGATCCACTGAACACAGCAGAGTCCCACTATCACAGAGAATAACTGCTGTATTCAGTGAAGCTAAACACTGACTACAATAATGCCTGGCAATCTGGAAGGAAATACAGTTTTAATTATTCTTCTACAGAAAGCCTCCAGCACCTCAAACACAAAAAACTGTGCACAGGTCACTAAACCATGGGTTCAGCAGTGAGGCAGAGCGACAACGGTGCCAATAACTCAGCTACTCTAAAATGATCAGACATCCCACAACAGAACCATCATTAAACAGCATAAAACAGTGGGGGTGGTCACTGTCACCTGGGGCCACAGATAAGCATGGCACAGTCAGTGCAACAGGGAATTTAAAATTATACATCAAAATAAAAACTGATAGTCAGGAAAAGAAATACAGCCCCATCCCAAAAGGAACTACCCCTAAAGCTGAGGACAGGCAGTGAGGAGCTTCAGATGAGCAAACAGCTTCCCTTTGCAAATCTGCAATTTTGATGCTCATTTTCACACTGTTTAAGCCTTCATTAAGAGGCCTAATTTAATTCTGGGTTAGAACTGACACAGTGGCACTCCAGCCCACAAAGTTACACTGCTCTAAACTTTTGCTTGATAAACACTGATAAAACTGCAGAGGTTTACATTCAGAAGCTTTTATAGTTGTTATTCAAGCACAGTGGTGTGGAAGCAATAACCAGGGGAGAAAAGCCTCTCTAGTAATAGTGTTTTCTGCTCTTAAGACGGTCCTATCTAGAGTTTACTCTACAGACACTTGACTTCTGTAAGCATCTTTGGTTTCTTTGGCACAAAACCTGCCCCTTACACTCCTCAAGCATATTTCACCACCTTGTATTTTTAATTACAGCAGCTTTTGCAGTTATTTTTTATCTATGTTGCTCTCTCAGGGAAGCTTTTTACTATAACAAATCTCTGAGCAGAACCAAAACAATCACTCTGTACCGTTAAAAAAAAAAATAAACAAAACCACACACAGCACGCACCAAAACCTAGAGGTATTTTGGCCTCTCAAAGAAAGAAAACACAGAATAATTCGGGTTGGAAGGGAGCTCTGGAGATCAGCCAGTGAAACCCCCCTATGAAGTCAGTGTCACCGAGCCTAGTGACAGAGTTTTGGGGTTTGTAATATCTCCAGACAGGTAGACCTTCCATGGCCTCCCTGGGCCCGGTTTCCAGCGCTCCTGCTTGCAACCCTTTCATTGAAAGAAATTTCTCCCTCATTAATGTTTGAGTGAACAACTTTCTTGTGGTTTAGTTTATGGTTATTCCCACCTTGTCCTGTTTGCTGGACACTTCTTGAAAAAATCTGGTAAACCATCCCTGACATACCTTGCTCCTTTGGAACATTTTGTTTATGAATCACGAGATCTCTCTCAGTGCCACTTACTAAAACAACAACAAATTAAAAAATATAAAAAAAGACATTAAATATTTAAAAGATCAGCAGCTCCTCACGCGTTATGCAAAGCATGACAGGAGAACCCGTTTTCTTCCCACCAGCACTCGCAACGCTGAACACCTTTTAGCTCTGCAGTCAGCAGTCAGCAGCAGCGCGGCCGCCTCCGCTTCTCCGTCTCCGGGGCAGCTCGCCGTGCCGCGTTCCGACCCGGCCGGAGCGGGCCGGCGAGATCCTCAGCGCTCGCCGCTCTCCACAGGGTGTGCCCTGGCTCGGACGCGGCCCGTTCTTCCGAGACCCCCTCGCCGCAGCTCCGCCGCATCCCTCGCCTCATCCCCCCGCCGCTCACCTCGCTGGCTGGCCCCCCGCCGCGCCCGTCCGCGGGGCTGCCCTGCGCCGCGCCTTTGTGGCCGGCGGTGCCTCGGCCGTGGTGGCCTGGTGGTGATGTCGGCCGCTCTCCCGGGCGGCTAGGGCTGAAGGGAGAACGGAACAGCCCCGGCGGCGGGAGGCGGTCGGAGGTCAGTGGGCCCACGCCGGGCTCGGCCCCTGCAGCATAGCGGCTGGCTCGGTCTTGCTGCGCGTGGCGCCGGCGGCTCGCCGGTGCTCGCTCGCCGCGGCGGGGCCAGCGGGCCCCGGCGGGCCGTCCGCTGAGTGGCGGCTGCGGCTCCTCCGTTGCCCGCGGCACCGCGGCGTTAACTGTCGCGGCCATTTTCAGGGGCCTTCCCTCTCAAACTCACATTTAAATGGCCCGTAGGCGCCGGGCGCGGCCCGCCACTGCCCGCCCGCCGCGTGGGCACCCTGGGACGGTAAGTTTCGTGGAGGGCTCGTGCGCGCGGGCCTGGCGGGTTCACGTGGGCCCGCGGGGGTGTGCCGGGAATACGCTGAGGGAGCTCGGAGCGGACGTGTGGGGGAGTGCAAAAAACTTTTTAGTGTTGGGTTTTCTATCGGTGTTCTAAAAAGTGCTTTTCATCCATTAAAACCGATCTGCGGGTGCTGCGGGGCTTCTTCCCGTGAGGGAGACTATGTTGGAGCTTGTTTGGCTGCTGCCTGAAGGAGGCCATCCGTTTCCCGTGGCGTAGGACGGAATAAATCGTTGAAAACCAAGAATGTTTTAAGGGTTGGGGGAATCTATAAAAATCTTCGTTTTTCACCCCCTGTCCAAGGGCTGGGGCCACCTTCCACTACACCAGGTTCTCCCAAACCCCTGTTCCTTCTGGAAAAGCAGGAATAATTTGGTGTAAAGCTTCCCATCTGTTTTCTCTGTGTTTAAGAAAACCATGACTACAGTACTAAAAAAGAGCAATTTTTGCTATTTCCTCCTCCCTCCAACTTAAATAACCAGGCTGAGTTTCCATTCCAGCAGTGTCAGCAGATTCGGTCTGACAAAATTTTCCCAAATCCCCAAATTCCCACCTTGATTGGCCTGGAAAGTTTTTTTTTTGTGTGTAGTTTTTTTTGTTTTGTTGTTGTTTTTGGTTTTTTTTTGGGGTGGTATTGTTTTTTGGTTTTTGGTTTTAATTTTTTTTTTTTTTTTTGGTTGTGGGTGATGGGTTTTTTTTCTGTTTTTACAAGGATCAATATCATAAAACCCATTTTTCCAGCATCTTTATTCGTCCCTCCCCACTGATAGACTCAGCATGGAATTGTGAGGAAATCTGGCAAGAATCTCATCCTTCCCTGTTCTCCCACCTTAATTTCTGGTGCTGGAGATCAGCAATATCCTTAAAAACAGCATTGTTGTTAAATCCAGGTAATGTTTTGCTTGCCTGTCGTGGTGTTTTTTTGGGATTTTTGTGTTTTCCCCCTAGAAGGAAGAGCAGCTTGGTCAGCAATTGTGCAGTCCCAGTTACCTGATTTAGTTTTTTGGGATCAATTCACTGTCTTATTTAAAGTCTTATTGCCCCAAATCATACAAATGCTCTGATCGCCAGATGGGAAAAAGGAAAAAAAAAAAGCTTATGTTATTTTCTAAATTTGAGATGCTACCCTCTTAGTCAAGTAATGGAACATGTCAGTGTCTTTGATTACAGTGGATTTTTTGATTACAGACCTACCACCTTGAATCCACCCCACTCTGTCCTCCATGGCGTTTCCCCAATCAATTTCCTAGTCTTCCACTTGGTCCCAGCATAATTTATACTCAAATTCCCCCAGCTTTTGAAGTGATTACATTCCAAAACACGACACAAAATATTCCCTCCTTAGGATAAAACTCTTATTCCCAGGTTTATCTTCCGTCCCATATTTGAATTAACTGAAGTGTGGTACATTTTTACATCCTTGACATAAACTCCAGTTTTAAATCAGTGAAATGGCAAGGATGCCTGAGCTTTCCAATACCTTGTAACAGCGTTTGGAATGTGTTTTATTTTTTGGTGGAAACTTCACTGGGTATGGGCATTCCAGTATTTTCAGGATGACTTTTCACCAACTGTCAACGCAATTCTATAAAATACATCTAATATTCATGCGGGGAGGATTTCTTGGTCCTTAGGTTTTTGAAAATCGATGTTGCGCAAAGCCTAGGAAGAAATGAATAATTTTAATTGCAACAATCTGTATGTTTGCGAAAGCTTGTTTATGTAATTTCCCTTAAAATAACACAGGAATTGAAAATACTTGTAAGTGCAGACCTTTAACAAGCTTTAAGATGACGACAAAAATACACATCCTGTAGTTTGCATGAATTGTAAATGGTGTAAAGCTTAAATACTTAAAACCCAATGAGCAGTTTATTGAAATATTTGTAGTTTTGTAAGTGTTTCTTCTCTGCACTTGCATTTAATGACCTTACCCAAGAAACCCAAGTATTCTTTTCCTACCAAAACACGAAGAGGGAAACATAACCAAATGCTAGGAGAGACGCTTGAAAGAGTTTTGTCTGGGCAGTGTTCTGTAATGATTTTTGTCGTGAAGATGCACTGCATGATCCTAGAATTAAAAAAATAAAAAAAAGAGAGACCGAGCTAGTAAGGTCACTCTTGTAATTCAGAGTGAACAAATTGTGTGAATCATGGGAATGTCTTTTAGGCTGGAAAAGTGCCTCGTAAGTCATCCTAATCCAACCCATCATACCACACTCAAGCCCTGTCCACCGGGCACTTCCAGGATCAGGGGCAGCCACACGCTGCCAGGCCTTCCCACCCTCACATGGGGAGAATTCCCTTCTGTAAGTTGTGCCCATCTCATAGTTACAGGTGTAGGTGGGATTTACTATTTGCATGCAAAGATTCCTGCCTGAGAAACTTTTGCTCAAGATAGCTTTTTTCAAAACTCCCTTCCGCATCTGTTTATTTCACGACTGAGCATTTAATCTTTAGATCAAAGGATTTCTAGTTGGGAGATTCTTATTTATGCTCCAAGTAGCCTGTGTCAGAATCTTAGTCGGGGCTCACAGTCTCCCAGCACCCATCTCTCCCATTTTTAGGATCCGTCCACACATGTTTGAATGACCCTGAAGAATTTGATATTTGGTCCCAAGTCCCCAAAGGGCGAGCACAGCTCCTTATGCATTCCTACAACAGCTCTTCCAGCCCCAAGTGTAGTGAAGGTGCTCATGTCTGGGCACAACTGTTTGTCTGTCTCCAAAAATGTGGTAATTTCACACTTGGAAAAGTTCAGGTTCTTGGTACTTTACGGAGACTCACTGAGGAGAGTGTGGCGGAGCAGCTGCAAATACTTCCTTAAATCATGGTTACGATATTAGCCTGAAAAGACCTTACTTTTCTCATATTTTTTTCAGTATTTTCAAGCTCGTAAAAAAAATAAAAACATAAAAAGTCTAGTTGGAAAAAAAAATGTGTACGCGGCAGAATCAGCTAAACTGTGGTAAAGGAATTGTGCTGTGTAATGCACTTTAATAAAAACATTTGAAAGGTCTATGTCTACCGCGCCTCGCCTTGTGGCCGGCGGGCCGCGTGGTGCGGTGGTGTGTCGGCGCTCCCCGGGCGGCGGGAGGCTCGACGAGGGAGACGGAACAGCCACCGCGGCCGGCGGGGAGGGCGCGGGGGCAGCGGGCTCCGCCCGGGCCGGGCCAGCCAGCGAGGCTGGCTACGGTCGGGCTGCTGGCGGCCGGCGGCTCGCCGGGTGCCGCTCGCGCGGCGGGAGGGGACCGCGGGGCGGGGCGGGTACCGGTCCGCTGAGGGGGACGCGGCGGTCCTCCGGGCCCGCGGGCCAACCGCGGCGACCTGCGCGAGGCCTTTCAGGGGCTCCTCATCACACATTTAAATGGCCGAGCGCCGGGGCAGCCGCCGCGCAGCGCCGCGAGGGGCACCTGGGAAGTGTAGTTCGGGGGGCGCGTGCGCGCGGCCGCGGGTCACGTGGGCCGCGGGGGGGGGCGGGGGAAAAACGCTGAGCGAGCGCGGCAGCGGCGTGTGGGGGGGCAGGCAAAAAATTTATTGTGTTGGAACGGTTCCGTTTGTTCTAAAGTGCTCTATCCATTAAACACCGACCGCGGGGTGCTGCGGAGGCTTTTCCCATGAGGGAGACGACTGTGGAGCTGTTGGAGCGAGCCTAAGGAGGCCATCGTTCCCGTGGCTAGGGACGGAATATATCGGTTGACAATAGAATGTTAAGGGTTGGGACGGGAACATTAAAAAATCTCTGTTGCACCCTCCTGCCAAGGGCTGGGGCACCTTCCTACACCAGGTTGCTCCAAACCCCTGCCCATACTGGAAGAAACAGGATATAATTGGGTAAGGTTCCACTGTTTTCTGCTGTAAGCAAAAAACTAGTGACTACAGTACCTCAAAAAGGCAATTTGGCTATTCCCCAACTGATACCAGGGAGTTTCCATTCCAGCATGGTCAGCCGATCTTCTTGACAAAATTTCCACACTCCCAAATCCCACCTTGATGGGCATGGACGTTTTTTTGTGTAGGGTTAGTTTTTTGTTGTTGTTGTTTTTGGGTTTTTTCTTGTGGGGGGTAGTTTTTGTTTTAATTTTTTTTTTTTTTTTTGGTGGTGGTGATGGGGTTTTTTTCTGTTTTTACAGGAAAATAATCATAAAAAGCAATTTTCAGCATCTTTATCCCTCCCCACTGATAGACACAGCAGTGGAATCTGGTGAGGAATCTGGCAAGAAATCTCATCCTCCCTGTTCCCACCTGAAATTCTGTGCTGGAGAGTCACAAATCCTTAAAAACAGCATTGTTTGTAAAATCCAGTAATGTTTTGCTTGCTGTCGTGGTGTTTTGGGATTTTTGTTTTACCCCAGATAGAAGAGCAGCTGGGTCAGCCAATTGTGCAGTCCAGTTACACTGATTTAGTTTCTTTGGGATCAATCACTGTCTTAAGTCTTATTGCCCCAAAATCCAGACAAATGCTCTGATTCGCTCAGATGGGGAAAAAGAAAAAAAAAAAGCTTATGTTATTTCTAAAATTTGAGATGCTAATTCCCTCTTAGTCCAAGTAATGTAAACATTTCAGTGTCTTTGATTACAGTGATTTTTGATTACAGACCTACAAACGTTGATCCACCCCACTCTGCTCCATTGGCTTTCCAGATCATTCCATAGTCTTCACTGGGTCCCAGCATAAGTTTATACTCAAATCCATCCTTTTGAAGTGATTACATTCCAAAACACGACACAAATATGTCCCTCCTTAGGATAAAACTCTTATTCCAAGGTTTATCTTCCGTCCCATTGTGAATTAACTGAAAGCTGCTGGTACATTTACATCCTTGACATTAAAACTCCAGTTTTAAATTCAGTGAATGTGCAAGTAGTGCCTGAGCTGCCAATACCTTGTAACAGCTTTGGATGTGTTTATTTTGGTGGAAGCTTCACTGGGATGGGCATTCCAAGTATTTCAGGATGACTTCACCAATCTGCAACGCCAATTCTATAAAATACATCTAAATATTCCATGCTGGGGGAGGATTTCTTGGTCCTTTAGGTTTTGAAAATCGATTTGCAAAGCCTAGGAAGAAATGATATATATTTTTAATGCAACAAATTCTGTATGTTGCAGATGCTTGTTATGTAATCCCTTAAAATAACACAGGAATTGAAAATACTTGTAATTTCAGACCTTTACCAAGCTTTAAGATACAACAGAAAAACAACATCCTGTAGTTGCAAATGAAGTTGTAAATGTGTAAAAGCTAAATACGTAAAACCCAATGAGCATTATTTGAAATATTTGTAGTTTGTAAGTGTTCTGCCTGGCATTTAGACTTCCAAGAACCAAGGTCTTCCTACCAAAACATGAAGAGGGAAACATACCAAAGTTAAGGAGAGACCTTGAAGAGTTTGTCTGGGCAGGTTCTGATGATTTTGTCAGTGAAGATGAACTGCAGATGCCTAGAAATAAATAAAAAAAAAAGAGACTGGAGCAGTAGGTCACTTGTAATTCCAGAGCTGAACTTGTGGAATCATGGAATTCTTTAGGCTGGAAAAGGCCTCTAAGGTCATCCAATCCAACCATCAAACCAGCACCAAGCCCTGTCCAACCTGGCACTTCCAGGGATCCAGGGGCAGCCACAGCTGCCAGGGCCTGCCCACCCTCACAGGGAGAATTCCTTCCTTAATTTGTGCAATCCCATATTTACAGGGAGTGGATTTACTATTGCAGCAAGATCTGCTGAGAAAACGTTTGCTCAGAAGTGCTTTAAACCCCTTTCAGCAGTCCTGTTTTCACGATGAGCATTTTAATCTTAGATCAAAGGGATTCTAGTGGGAGATTCCTTATTTATGCTCCAAGGAGCCTGGTCAGAATCTAGGCTGGGGCTCACATTCTCCCAGCACCCATATCTCCCATTTGTAGGATCCTGCCACACAGGTTTGAACCTGAAGAATTTGATAATTTGTCCCCAAGGTCCCCAAAGGGCAGCACAGCATCCTTATGACATTCCTACAACAGCTCCAGCTCTCCAAGTGAGAAGGTGCTCAGCTGGCACAACTCTGTTTGTCTTGCTCCAAAATGTGGGGAATTTCACACTGGAAAAGTTCAGGTTCTTGGTATTTCCGTCCTCATATTTAAATACTTCCTTAAATCAATTGGGAAGATATTAGCCTGAAAGACTTACTTTTTCTCATATTTTTCAGTATTTTCAAGCTCTGTAAAAAAAAATAAAAACAGAAAAAGGCTAGTTGGAAAAAAAAATGTGTGACGCGGCAGATCAGCTAACTGTGGTAAAGGGAATTTGCTGGTAAATGCACATGTATAAAAACATTGATAAATGTCTATGTATAAATAGATCAGCTGCTGTGGTAAAGGGAATTCACTGGTAAATGCACATGTATAAAAACGCTGATAAATGTACATGTATAAATAGATCAGCTGCTGTGGGAATTCACTGCTAAATGTACAAGTATCGCGTTTCATAAAAAGCAAACTTTGTGCCACTCACTTTGCCTTTTTCCTTGCCATCCCAAATGCCTCCAGATTGTATTTTTCTTGCTGTTTTCCTCAAGTGCTTTTCTGTTCCGCCATAACCCCCCAAAGTACAATCTCAGGAGGATAATTAACAGGAGGCTCAACAAGAGGAGGATGGTGATGGTTCTGTCCTTCTAGGACAAACTCAGACTCCACTGGGGGAACTTTTTCCCAGAGGAACTGGCACTCCAGGTGGATGGAGTGCCAAGGCACAACCACTGGCACGGGCAGGGCTGGGTTACCCTGTTCCCAGTGCAGACAGGGTGGGTGTTTGCAGTTTGCAGTTATTGCTCTTGTTTTCTTGCCCTAAACACGAGCACTCTTGAGCCCTGTTCCCCCAGTTACCAGTGAGAGAGCAGCTCCAGCTGTGCCAGAGCTCTTCTCTCTCCTTCTACAGTTTTCACACCTTTTGTCTCCTTTACCTTGCTCCTCCTGAAGCATTTCATGAGTTCTTTGGATGATGTTTCTGAGCCCTTGTTTTCCAAACCCACAGGACTCGAGGAATTTCTTGCAGCAGGCTGCAGACCTGGGAACATACATCATATGTACATTTTCAGTTGTCATTCACAAATCCTCCTGCTTTTGTCCAAGTGCTTTGTTGTTGCTTTTCATCTCCTCTAATGCAGCACTTCTAGAAACTTTCTGCAGTTCCCTACTTGTGTTTATTTCTGTTGTATTTGCTGAACTGCAGGGAAGTGCTGAAGCACTACCTAGTAATGCTTTGAACAAGTGGGCCACGCTCTCAGAAACAGATTTAGGTGTGAGTGTAGAACCTCAGTAACATCCTGAGAAAGGAGCTCAGCACTTACTTGCTGCCTCAGCAAGAACAAACGACTCCGGGGTTCTTTCAGGAAGCGGAGGAGGAGAATTACAGCAATCCTGGGTTGTCTTTGAGAAAGCTAAGATAAAAGAGTTGGTTACCTAGCTTTAAAACGATATATATACACACACATATATATATTAGAAGCAACCAGCTTGTCTCAGTTATCTCAAAGGAAAAACACAACATACAGAAAAAGAGGAGGCTGCAAGGAACATCCTCACGAAGAGGATGAGGCAGGAGCTGATTAGGAAACATAAAACTACCAGTTCACTTGGTTGCAGAACTGTCTAGTTCTGGTTAGAGCTATTTAGTTGCAGAGCTATTTAGCAACGATTTCTGTTGCACTGAGCACAGATCCTAAACACGTTTACTAAATAAAGCAGTTTCAGAAAAAAAGCATGTCTTAATTCCAAAGATTATCCCAGCGTTAAACTTGTACCTGTTCGTGGGCTCCAAAGCTTCACACTCTGGAAACAAAAAACAAGGCAGGTATTTAAAATTCCCACATCCAAATGTTGTTTTCTTGTGCACAAGGAAGACAGAGAAGACAAGGAAAGGATGTGATGTGCAAACACCCTCCCACATACACCTCCATGCTTGTGTAAAGGAAGACAGACTTGTGCCTCATTCTTCCACTTCACAGAGCTGTCACTCAGATATAGGATGATCAAGAGATGCCTAAATTTTGTTCAGCTCCTGTTGGTTCCACATGTCTGTGAGAAGCTCAGCAGAACACTAATGTCCTGTCTTCATTATCCTTCTCTAAATGAGGGATAAATGTTTATTACCTGTATTGAATCTTAGAATCCAAAAAAATAATATTTGGAGTAAAGTAGATGTTGGTAAGAAGGGGCCAGACTGAGGCCACATCTTCTTTCCAGTCCTGAGCCCTGAAATCCCTGGAAGTTCAAAGCCAGGCTGGACAGGGCTGGGAGCAACCTGGTCCAGTGGAAGATGTCCCTGCCCATGGCAGGAGGGTGGAATGGGATTATCTTAAGAGTCCTTTCCAACCCAAACCATTCCATGGTTCTGTGATTCTGTGAACTAATTTATGGTAAGTACAAAGTGCCACAACTAAAGTCTTTCTCACAGAAAGGAACGTGGTAAGGAGATTGTGCTGGAATAGTGCTGGAAAAGATGTGAAAAGCCACTTAGTTACCTTACATGGTCTCAGTCTCACAGGGTCATGAAAGCCCTCTGAGTGAGACTCACCACTCCACTCCCAGGAGGTTCCAATATTTGGATTTCTATCTGGAAGCTGGAAATCTGATGTGGCCTGAGGAAATTGTCCTAGAGGCAATTGAACACCAGAGAGATCACTCCTCATCCCAGGCACTGCCAGATGCTACAGACCCACCCCAATGTTGGCTGAGCCCTCGGTGCTGCTCAGATCCACATCCCATGTTGTTAATCACTCACCTGACTCACTGGCCACAATGAAGGACTCGGGGGTGCGCTGGGGCAGGGGTGGAGGAGCATCATCCTCATCAGGCTGTGCCAGGGGGGCTGATTGGAGAGACACAGACAGGTTACTGGCATGGCAGAACATGAGGGAAACCACAGACCTGTGTAGGGGAGGGGGCTGCTCCTGCCCTGCTACACATCAGAGATTAAGGTTAAACACCTTTAAACTGTGATTAAACATCCAAATAGCTCCCAGAACCAATTGCACAAGGAAAATGAGCATAACCCAGCTCAGAGCTGGGCACACAGCTGGTGGTTCTGCTGCTGCTTGGCTTGGGCTGCAATTCCCAGGACTTCCTAAGGGCACTGGGATAACGAGCATGTCTTTGTGATGTTGGATGCTGAGGGGCCTGGGCAGCACAAAGTGGAGCAAGTGCCAAAGCTCTGGACAGTAGGAAATGTCCAACTGGACCAGGACTAACCAGAACAAGGAATGATTCCACCTTCCTGATATGACAGGTGATTTAAGGCTACAGATCTGGGAAAAACACTTGTGTTGAACCATGGAATCATAGAGAGGGTTGGGTTGGAAGGGACCTTAAAACCATTTAGATCCAACACCCCCACCATGGACAGGGGTCCACCCAGGGCCCCACCCAGATTGCTCAGGGGCCCTGAAGTCCTGGATCTCCCAATCTTGGTGAGATTCCAATGTCCTGCACGATGACACTCAACAGCAAAGAGTGGGATTTGACCTGAAAACTAAATCCTCAGAGAAGACCATTTCTGGGAGCTTTCTGAATGCTTTTTTGAGCACCTTGGTGTAAGAATTGGTGAGCACCATTCCTTCCTCCCTGTGAGAGCTGTTCTGAGATGACACAGTGGTTCAGAGCAGCTGTGTCGTGCAAACACCAAAATTATGCTGCTCTAAAAATGTTTATGGGAAAAAAATTCAGGCAGGACAAAAAGAGTGTGAGGATGAAACCAGCTGCTCCCTCAGTTCCCATGAGAGCCCAGTCCTGAGGAGCAGCTACATCCCTGCCTGGATACTGGATGACCACATTGACCTCTCCCTCCAGCACACCCCAGTCCAGAGTGACCTGGTCCCACCTGTCCCTTTGTCCCATAGCACTCACCCGAGGGGAGGATCCTCTCCTGGTTCAGGGGAGTGTGGTGGGATGATGGGGAGCTGGCAGTGGTGGGCTGTAGTGGGGCACTGGCAGAGCATGAAGGGAGGAACTCATCCTGCCCCTCCAGAAAGGGAAACACGGGGGACACAGGGTCATCTGGGGAGAGTGATGAGAAGTAGGGGTCTTCTGCTGAGCACAGGTAAGGGTGAGGGCATTGCCCCTGCTTCCTGTGGCCTGGGGGGCCATCTGCTGCTCGTCTGGAGGGGTTCAGGTCCTCAGGAGAAAATCCATCCTGGAAGCTCGAGTGACTGGCTTTTGGCTGCTGTGGACTCCAAATGGGTTTGGCATCCCCTGCATCCCATTGCCAGCCTTCTGCCCGCTGCCCCAGCGCTAGAGGGGTCGATAGAGTCCATGCCAGAGGAGCTCTGGCACCAGACCCCCTCCCACCTGCTCCCTTTGGGTCCAGCTCCAGCTCCCAGCTGCGGCGTTTCTGAGGGGCATCCCTAGTCCCCCAGGGCTCGCCGGCAGCTGCCTGCCTGCAGCTGATGAAGTTCAGAGCCCCGGAGGAGATGGCCTGTCTGATGGGGGGCACTGCCCGGGCAGAGCCCTGCTGCACTCCCGGGGCACTCAGCGAGGGCAGGGATGCTTCTCTCTGTGCCACTGGAGGGAGAGGCGGGTGCCCATCCTGCAGTGGAGGGAGATGTTGGTGTGGAGCCTGCTCCTCTCGCTCGGAGCTGCAGTAAAAGCACAATAAAGTGGTGTGGAGTCAAAGCCATGGAGGGCTCAAAAGATGTTAGCCCACAGAGCCCCCAGCACTGCTCCCAGGAGCAATTCCCTCAGGAGGGCAGAGCCCAGCCCAGCCTTAAGCAAGGAGCACAGGGAAGGACTGTGCTCCATTTCCACAGTTAAATGGTGAACAGAGGAGGCCCCTTTATGTCAGCAAAATGAACAAAAAGCAAAATTCTTTACAGAAAGCACACACACTGCAATCCCAAACATGTCCACAGAGAGATCCCACTACCCTCGGAAGCTGCTGGTAGTGGGAAGCTGGATCCTCAGGATTGCTTATTCCTGCAGTAAGGGGCACTGGAATCTGCAGATGGAAGATGGGACCAGTGTGGGGGCATTCTATGGAATGACCCAGCCTCCGTGTTCATGAGACTTTTTTATACTGTTTTGTACTGTTTTCAGTTCATGTGTGAAACACTGTGTGACACAAAGAGCAGAAGGGGACAGACAATGGCACACAGGGAAGAGGCTGAGACATATCAGTGAGAAGAGCAGGAATTATTGGGAAATTAGGAAAAGTTTCTTCACTGAGGGGGTGATCAGGCACTGCAACAGGCTGCCCAGGGAAGTGGTGGAAACACCATCCATGTGAGTGTTCAAGAAACGTGGGTATGGCACCTGGGGACATGGCTTAGTGTTGGACATGGCAGTGCTGGGTTAATGGTTGTGCTCGGTCATCTTAGAAGACTTTTCAACCTTATGATTCTATAAATTATGTTAGGAACAAACATGAGAGTCAAAGTGGGACTGAAGGGAGGCAGCAGATCCTGAGAGCTCAAGTGTTCTAAAGCACACATCAAAAAGTTCATCTCTCTGAAATCTTACAGTGTGGGTGACTGCAAATACCAACCAGGGATAATTCTGCTGAGGCCTTACCAGGTAAGTAAACTCAGGCCATAAATGTCTTCCACTGGAGTCAGGACTGGCTTGGCTACAGGATGCCCTGCTCCTTCCTAGGGAAAGGAAAAGT
Organism: Certhia americana; assembly: GCA_018697195.1. Taxonomy (NCBI): domain Eukaryota; kingdom Metazoa; phylum Chordata; class Aves; order Passeriformes; family Certhiidae; genus Certhia; species Certhia americana. Next base: position 4,468,909 of record JAGMWU010000028.1, read on the forward strand.
TTGCAAACAAGAGTGAGGAGGCAGAATGCAAAGAGCCCCAATGTGCTGCTTCAGGAGCTGGGATTTTTGCCAGATACTTCTAAGTACTGAAGCACTTGGGAAGTGACACCAAGGTGGAACTGAAAACTGCAGACAGAACTTCCTGAAGAGCAACTCCTGCCAGCACCTTTCTGAAATGAGTACAATGAGCCCTACAACCATCCAGCTGTGCCCAACAGCTGGCAGGCAGCCTGTGCAGGCACTCAGCCTTCAGGAGCCCACACTAAGCAAGCTAGGTGCTGGTTTTGTTTGTGACACCAGCTCATGGCCATCCCCATGCTCTGCACAGTATCCTCAGAGGACAGGGAGGTTTAGGGGGGTGAGAGGTTTGGGCAAGAGCTACAAAACCACATCCTGACTTGAAATGTCCTCTACATTTTGTGTCAGCCTAACCCTGCATGGCCTTTGCTCACAGACCAGTCCAAAAAAGCTTTTTCCAAATCTTTTCTCGCTCAGCTCTGCTTTGGAACATCCTGCAAATCCTAAGGCAAAACTGAGGGATGAGTCCCATCACAGGATCCCCTTTCCAATTCTTTAGATAAAAGTTTCTGACAAAATGAACTCACTGTGCCCTTCCAGGCTTTGCTGTGTTGCATTGACTTTCCTGTTTTTGATCCAGAGAGGCTCATGTCAGCAGTCCCAGAACAGCAAGAGCAAAGAAAACCTCAACCAGAGATGTTTTGGCTATTCCTGTTGACATGTAACTTCACACCAAGACCACATTTCTTTTCCTCAGAGGTGTAACAGATTTGTGAGACTTTGCCATGTTTTTTCACAAGATATTTCCCCTTATGCTCTCCCACAGATAGGCTGCAGTGCTGATTCCCTCACTAGCACATATGAGGTAACACTTTCAGCCTCACTGCCTCGTGATCCCAAGCCTCCCAATCTGGACTTTCCCATCCTGGTCTGAAAATCCCTCAGCTGCTAGCAAACACTCCATGAAGACAAGTTTCACTGGCACATCCCCCTGGAAATCACCCCTATAGAAAATTCGTGCTGTTCTATTCACTCATGACATTAAACAATCATAAAAATATATAGAAAATAGAAAATCTAGTTTATGATAAGCATTGCACATTCAGGGGAAGAGCTGGATTCTCACTGGTTAACATCAGAAGAGACTCAGTTTGGGGATCAAGGGGAGAAGGAAATATGGGAATTCATCCCAGGTCTGCAGCAGGATTTGAGGTTAGAGCTGGAGTGCCCAGGCTGCAAGAGGCAGAGTGATTGTCCTGGGACTTTTACCTGTGAGGCTGCAGACTCTTTCTGGCCATCAAGTGCTTGAATCTGCCTTTTGAAGAGCTCGATCACTGCATCGTAAACCAGCTCGTACTGCTCCTGCATTCCAGACAGACAAAAAATGTGACAGCCAGCAGCACTGGGACCTGTAAATGGCCACCTCTTCCCAAGCAAGCATCCCCCCTGAGAGAAGCTGCCTTTCCTGTCCGTTGGCAGGGTGTGAGTTCTGAGAAGAGGCAGAAGCCACAACTCTCACAGGGTTCACACTGAAGCATTTGGGGGGGTTTTGGGTGTGCAAACAATGCTGTTCTGCATTAAGCTTCCTCTTCAGTCTGTTTCAGCTGAGAAAAGTTCCCACTTTATTGCCTGGACAGTCCCTGGTTTCACGGTGTAAGCGTTTGATAAATCACCCTGTGAGCACTGGCCCAGCTGTCCTCGAGGACACGCTCAGCTACCAAATTCATTCCTGCCAAATCATTGTTCTGTTCAGAAAAGGGACTTTGCACAACATTTCCACACCCCAGCTCCCACCAGCACTGCTGCTCTGGATTTCCCTGCTGTGAGCCCTCCTGGGGGAAAGGTGAGGTCCCAGCAAGGACCAGCTGGTGACGTTCCCCATCCAAACCTTGGTCTGCACGATGCAAGGTCTCTGCGTGCGCATTTCCTGGATCAGGCTGAAAACACTGAAGTTCACTGGAACAATCTGGTGAGAAAGAGAAAAGACTAAATTTTCTTAAACCAAAAGAGGAGAGACTTAGATTTAATATTGGGAAGGAATTCTTCCCTGTGAGTGTGAGGAGGACCTGGAATAGGGTGCCCAGAGCAGCTGTGGCTGCCCCTGGATCTCTGGAAGTGTCCAAGGCCAGGTTGGACAGGGCTTGGAGAACCCTAAGATAGTGAAAGGTGTCCCTGCTCATGGCAGGAGGCTGGAAAGAAAGGATTTTTAAGATACTTCCAATCCAAATATTTCCATGATTTCTATGATTTTTCTTATACAAAATTACAGACAGGTCTAATTCCATGAAGTTTCCAAGACATGCCACTGTTCAGAGCACTGTCTGAAATCCAGGCCTGCTACTGCAATAATTTTTAACAAAGGGCCTGCTTGAAGTGCTATTTTATTTATTATAAATCATCCTCCTCCCTCCTGTCTCACACTCCACAGAGAATACCCTTTTTATAACAGCTGTGGGCAGCATGAAGGACGTGACACTGATTTCCCAGTTGGATGTGCTCAGGGAGCTGTAGAACAGCAGACAGCAGGCTCTCCTCTGAGAGCCAGGGATTACTGCCTGTACCATCCTTGAGAGTCAGAGCAAAGCAAGAGGGTGATTTGGTAACGCTGAATATCTGATGTGGGAGTGCAGAGAGACAAATGTAGACAGTAAAGATGTATTGAAGAGTGAAGGTCAGCACAGGGCCATGTGCTGGGAGCTGAAGGCCTGGCCAGAGGCAGCAGTGATGGGGGGATTCTGCCCCACTGGTGCCTGAAGAGAGAGGAGCAGCACAAACTGGGAGTGAGGAATCAGCACTTCAGCCACTGCTGCTCCCACCCTCCTGAAATGCACCTGAGCACAGTCAGAGGGGGTGAAAGGCAGGGGGAAGGCTGGGGAGGGACAGAGGGGTGCAGGTGCCATGGAAGGCAGCGAGGGGCTGGCACTCACCCCATCCTTCAGCAGCTTCTGGGTGTAGTCGATGGCACAGATGACACCGGTCCTGCCACAGCCAGCACTGCAATGACAGCCACGGGGCACCGGGTGGGCACGCTGTGTTTTCTGACAGGGATGTTTGGAGGAGACCCACAGCCACCTGTGACCCTGCCGTCCCACACACATCCTGCAGACCCACAGGATGCTGCAGCTTCAGCCCACGCAGGGCTCTGCTGCACAGGGTTGGCAGGCACAGCTCATCTCCTGAGAACAGCTCTCAGTCCTCCTGTGGTGACCAGCCAGATGTGGACTGATAGTCCAGTGATAGTGGTCTTTGACCCAGACATTCTCACTCTCTGCAGCTCCCTGACAGGAGGGTGTAGCCAGCTGGGTGTTGGTCTCTTCTCCCAACTAACAAGGGACAGAACAAGAGGAAATGGCCTCAAGTTGCCCCAGGGGAGGCTTAGATTGCATATTAGGGAAAATTTCTACACCAAAAGCATTGCCAAGCACTGGCACAGACTGCCCAGGGCAGTGGTGAAGTCACCACTGAAAAGAGGTGTAGATGTGGCACTTGAGGATGTGGTTCAGTGGTGGCCTTGGCCATGCTGGATGAATGGTTGGACTCGACCATCTTAAGGGACTTTTCCAACCTAAACAATTCCATGGTTCTGTGATTTGAC
>JAGMWU010000028.1:4474981-4500498 GCA_018697195.1 Certhia americana
TCTATCTATCTATCTATCTATCTATCTATCTATCTATCTATCTATCTGTCAGAGCGGGGTTGTAGGCCCAGGACAGTCCCCAAACTCGTGGAGCTGCAGGTGTTGCACTGTCCCACACTGATCTGCCCCATTGCTCACCCCAGCAGTGGGTCCCTGCCATGCAGCACTGAAAGTTTTCCTGCCTCTGCACAGGTTTCAGCCCAGGTGACTCTGGCCACAGGCAGTTTTGCACCACTATCACCCACCAAAGGCAGCAATGGTGATGAGGAAGTCGGGGCTGTCAACCACAAACTGTTCCACCCCCAGCACTAGTGCATCCCTGGCCCTGTAGCCCAGTGCCTCTGTGCTGCTCAGGGGGTTCTGGAGGGCTCTCTCATCTTCTTCCATCAGTTTTCTTTGAGCACAGCCCAGAAACTGCTGCAGAGCCCTTTGGTTCACCTGGTGACCTGCTCCTCCTGGCATAACCCACCACCAACACCTTTGCAGGACAAAACAGCACAAAAGAGGCAAACCTTGATGAAGTTGGCATTGATGTAATGAGAATCTGTGTCCGATGTAATCAGGGACAGCTCCACTCTGCTGTGATCAACTGCAAAAGCAGGGGAAGCAGTCAGTGTGTCCCCCATGGTCACTGAGCCCTTGGAGGGCAGCACAGGGGGTTTTGGGGGAGCAGACACATCAAAGAGCTGACCCAGGGCAGGTGGGTGGCTGTGCAAGCAGCTGATGTCCCTCCCACACCTCCCACAGCCCTGCTGCCTACACAGGCATGGACAAAACCCTTTTGGAGGGTGAGGGAGGTTTTAGGGGAGGCGCTGCCACTACCCCAGTGCAAGGTTGATCCCCTCTGACCACGCAGCAAGCCAAGCCCAAAAACACCCAGCCACACTCAAGCAGGTCTGTGGGGTTAGATACAAAGGTTTGAAAGCTGGACTCGATCTTGGCGGTCTTTTTCTGCCTTAGTGACTCTGTGATTTCCTTTCTTTTCCAAGTTGGAATGGACAAAAAATACAGGCTGCTCTGATCCTGGGACAGTGTCCTTTGGAGACCACTGCACCAAGCCAAGCCAAACCACAGCAGGGTTTGCCTGTTATCTGCTTTATACATCACATTGTCCAAAGGCCTTTGGATGCAAGTGGTAGCAGTGCTAACCAGGCAGCTTGCAAGGATAATCACTGGAGGATGTGTTTCCTCGTGAATAGAAGTTCCTCTCTCTGTAGAAATATCATAGAATCACAGAATATCCTGAGTTAGAAAGGAGCCACAAGGATCATTGAGTCCAGCTCCCACCCCTGCACCGGACATCCCCAAAATCCCACCATGCGCCTGAGAATGCTGATGTGTGACAAAGTCCTCCAGAGCAGGCACTGCAGCAGCCAAAGCCCAAAATCTGAACAGCAAGACTCAAAGACAGCAGAGAGCAGGGAGATGCTCACATACAACAACTGAGGATGAGAACGAGAAAAGCAAGAAAAGCAAAAAGCTGAGTAGGAACATTTCCAACCTACAAGGTAAGATGTCCTTGTATCTGTTCTTCTTGACATTCTCTGGCTGCTCAGACGCTGCTGTAGGGTAGATTTTATCCGATTTGTACTTTGTTGACTGTCTCTTCAGCTTCTGTGATAAAAGAGTGGAACAAATTACAGCAGACGTGCTACAGCCAGCGCTCTACTACAGAGCACGTGAAGGTCTCAAGGGGTCACATTTGCTACCACAAAGCAGGGTTGGCACCATTAATTCTTTCCTAAGTGGCTTTGCTCAGAGCAAGAATAGAGACAGAACCACCTGAGAGCCCCAGCACAGGCTTCTGAAGAATGGAAAGTGTGTGCTGAGGCAGTGCCCACACGTCGGCTTGTGAAGTGACACAAAGCATCGCCCTCACAAGTGAGCGAGGCCCAGGGGAGCCACTCTCAGTACAAATGGCACCCAGATCAGAGGAGTCACAATGTCAAAACACCTTCAACAAATGCTACCAGGATAGACAGTTAAAGCTATTGATTTTTCTCACTTTGGTAGGGATGTTGCTGTCTGCTGGAAGCAGCGATGCTCGAGTCACTAAGGGAGCACAAGCAGCTGGAGCAGAGTGGTTCCATGGGCTGATGAAAGAAGAGTCCTGGGACAGACCCTTATCTGTCATCTCTTTCATTTTCAGGATAAAGCTGCAGCACTCATGGAGAGTTAAAGCATCTTTCTCCTGGCAAAGCATAGAATTTTATTTCACTGCCACCAGCTCCTAAATAACACACACTATTTTTTACCATCAGCTTCAGAAGTGCCATTCTCGCTGTATTTTTTCTTTCATATTTTTGTGTCCAGGTTTCTCATTTTTAATATTGAACTGCAGTTTTATAACACTAAATTCAACCAGAATAGAAATTAAACCTCAGAGATCTGATGGAATGACTCAGGGAGGAGGTACAGGAGGCTCAGGACAGTCCATATGTCCAGTCTCTATTAATTAAGAACATAGGGCAGACACAGTGGGATAGAAATTATGGGAGCAGGGAGGGTTTTGTAGCCTCCACATCCCTGTAACCTTTTGAGCAATTCTGGTGTTGGTCACATCCTCCCCTTCCTCCCTCCAGTGCACCCCCAGCTTCCAGGGAAAGCTTTCATGGAAAGGACATCACTCCGTACTAAATCCAATCTTCCCAGAGCCAAGGCCCTGAATCATCTGACACGAAACTTCTTGGGAATGCCTTGGTATGAAAAAGCAAGTGGGAATTACAGAACCATGGAATATCCTGGGCTGGATGGGACCCATAAGAATTATTGAGTCTGACTCCTGGCCTTGTACAGACATCCCAAAATCCCACCATGTGCATTCCTGAGGGCTCCTGGAGCTCTGGCAGCCTCGGGGCTGTGCCCACTCCCTGGGGAGCCTGGGCAGTGTGCAGCTGTGAGACTGTACAGAGGGAAAATGGGGACTCTAACAAAACCCCTATCATTGATAGTAATACCACCACACTTTGCACATAAAAATGCTTGGTCCCACAAGGAGAGAGCAGGAATTGGGGCGGAGGAATGGCACTGAATATTCCTATCCCGTTTGGAAACAGAAGCCAACATGATGGCTGCTGAGGGCATTGCCTGGCAAAAGTGGCTGCAGATCAGTTCACTCTGAGAAGATCTTCTCCCATAAAACAGGAAATGCAGCCTTGACCATTTCCACCTGCCATTTTGATCAGAAATTAATACATCAGGCTGCTGGAGCCTGCCTGAGCACCAGGGCTCAGAGCCCACTGCCTCACACACACACACCCCAGCAGAGAGAGGGGAAATTCAGCTGGCCGTGACAGCACTTTGTTCCATGGAACAACAGACTGTCACTGCAGGCTCAGATTAATCACTTCCCTCCTCCCCAGACACCTGGAAACCAAGCACTCAGCTTTCCCTGAGCGTTTGAAGTGCCAGATTTTGCTGGTATGACAGAACAGGGCTGGAGTTTCTGGGGGCCCCTCAGTAACCTGGAGCCCACTACCAGGGTCAGTCCAGTGTTTGACACGTCTCAAATCTCACAGAGGTACCAGTTTTACCCTTCCCTACGTCTCTGGAAGCTGGGCAATGTCACTGCCTCTCAGAGCAGCCCAGACAGCCTCAGAGCCACCTCCAGCCACCAGCTTTAGCCGTGAGATGGTGCACTGGCATCTGAGCCTCACCCCTGGCACCCAAACTAAAAAATATATCAGAGAGCTCACAAATTCAGGGCAATGCAGAACACAGGGGGTACTGGGAGCCATCAGCATTTTGTGCAGCTTTTGCCTTGAGGGAACAAGTCAGTAGTTTCCAGGAGGGGCCAGGAGCACTGCTGCATGTAGAGCACACAGATCCCAGATCCCAGAATGGTTTGGGTTGGAAGGGACCTTAAAGCTCATCTTATTCCACCCCATGCTATGGGCAGGGACACTTGCTGCTATCCCAGGTTGTTCCAAGTCCTGTCCACCCTGGCCTTGGACACTTCCACAGCTGCCTTGGGCAATCTGTGCTCTCTAGAAACAAGGACAAGCTAAGTCAAGGGGAAACCTGAGATCTCTGGCAGGAGCTCATGTGCCACAGGTCTAACAGATTGCAGTGGGGGGAAGGGGAAGAGGCTCCATATTCCTCCCTTTATCCGCAGTTGTGTCACCAGGACCAGAGGCTCCACATTCCTCCCTGTCCCCCCAGTTCTGTTACCAGGCAAAGTGAAACCGTGTCCCGACAAGTGCATTCACCAAGCAGAAAACAGGAAGAACTCGGGTAATTAGCAAACAGTTCAAATGAAAACTATTAAATTCCTATCACGTCTTTACATTCCTTTTAGCCCAGTTAACTTCATCTATAAAGGTCCTAGAGAATCTCACTGTCACCGGTTTGAGAGGTGCCCGAGCAACTCCCTCAGAAATGAGCTGAAAAACTGAGCCAAGCCCTGAGTGAACTCACCAAAAACTCCTCTGCAAACTCTCCTCGGCTGAGCTTCTTGCCTTGGGCCCTTTCCAGGTTCTGTAGCAGGATCCCCCTTTGGTCCATGATGCTGGAGCCAGAGCGTGCCTGGCCTGGCCCTCCTGGGAAGGGACATGTCAAGTGATCTGCAGCGGAAGGCGCTGCCGGGGAGCGCTGCCTGTGGTTTTCTGACTTCATCACAGCCCCAAAGGAAATTAGTGCGTAGCAGATAATCCTGGTCAAACAACACAACAGAGCACACAGCACGGGGCCTGGCTCTGTTGAAACCACCCCCACCTGGCACAGGGGTAGGGACATGTTGGATACCAGCCTAAACCCCACACCACCCCAATTCCTTCAGCACCGTGTCTAGCCATCACTGCCAGGGGTACTCAGGGGTGAACAGGGGGCAGCTGTGGAGCATTCACATCCCAAGGGGCTGTGCTTCACCAGGAAGGCTTCAAACCTGGAATGTGACTGGAGGAGTCCATAAAACAGCAGGGAAAATCCACAGATCCCCTCAGGGTTTTAACGTAGAATCCCAGAATGGTTTGGGATGGAAGGGACCTTAAAGCTCATCTCAATAGGCAGGGACACCTTCCACTATCCCAGGATGCTCCAAGTGCCATCCAACCCAGCCTTGGACACTTTCTAGGGAAGGAAGCTGTAGTCTGTTTTCCACATCAGCTGTAAAATATTTTGAAGGAATCCTTCAGGCAGATGCTGACACCCAAGCAGGAGTTACTGCCCTGGACTGGACGACTTCCAGAGAAAAACCATCCATGTGCTTCAGGTCAACTCTTCCAGCCACCATTCCCCACATCTCATGGCTTTAGCTAAAAGAGGATTACATCTGACTCCAGCAGACTGCAGAAGTGCAATTAATGATGCCAGCCTGACTCACCTCTCACTGTGTAACACTCAAAAAACCCCTAAACAAAGGGGAGGCCATTCTCCCAGAGGGCAGCTCTGGAGGGCTATCCATCTTCCCTGCATGAAGTGGGGAAAGCTAAACAAAACTAAGCTAAACCAAACAATTTTCAACCAAAAACACCCCCCAAAAGATATGAGAATCACATCTTCCATATTTCCAATACCTCAGGTGTTGCACAAAGGCCTCAGGCTCATTGATCAAGTCTGATTGTCTCCCTGAACGTAACTAGGGCTATTCAAAGCGTTCTGTGTTTTCTTGCAGATTGAGTACAGAGCAGCTCCAGGATTTCTGTATTCAGTAGCTAAAAGGCAAAAGGCCAAAAATCACTCTTAGTTTTAAATATCAAATGTTAATTTTTCAGAAATACCCCTTGGAGTCACCTGAGAGGAAGAGGGACCTTTAGAATAATTAATGGAAACATTTTTAAACAAATAGCTGCTGCATCTGTAGCACCAAGCACTAACATGGAGGCATTGAAGTAAGAGTGAAGCCCACTTTCATGGCTAAATTTAAGAGAAACTCAAGAAGAAAAGCCAATTGATGACAACAAACTTTATTATTTTTGCTTGTAGTGATGGAGAATCTCTTTTATACTTTGCTTAGTGCCAGGTTCTGCTTGCAGCATCTGGAAGAAGCACAGTAGCTTTTCTCCAGTTGCATCAGTGAAAAGCCAAAGTTCTCCTCTGGGAAGTAGCACAGTCCTTTCTCTCAGAGGTCCAGGTTCTTCTGAAAACTAACTAAACCGTCCTGTGCATGTATTTTAGAGAAAAAAATCTGAGTCAGGTTTAAAGGCAGGAAGGGGAGGATGCAGAGGGCAGGATGAGTGATCTGACACCAACTGCACCCCTCACCCTGATTTCATCCCTGCCCCATGGAAAACACCAAGTGGGGTCTGTAAAACTGCTTCTTTATGGCCCATCAGTCATTCTCTTGACTATCCTGACTCAAGGGGCAAGCTGAGCTCGAGTAAGGGAATTAAACCCTCACACAGAGAAGCAGAAATTTGGTGCTGACTCCAGTAGACTTTATTTAGCAAAGCCACGCTCCTGGGCTGCACACAGTTATGGGCATGGTTTAGTTCCAAATGAAGTAATTTAAGATCAGCTAAAATAAATATTTAGAAGTTATTGGGAGTCTGCTGACCTGCTCATTCCTCATGAAAGTGGTCTGGATAAAGGAAGCTCCAAGTCCCTTCCCTGACAGAGCCCAATCTTGGTGTAGCCAAGCAGAGTAAATGATGGACTGCCAAGCTCTCAGCTGTTTTTCCCTGAAAACTGCATAATGCCAATGCTCCAGGGCAGCTCTCCCTGAGGACAGGGACACAACACAGCTGTGGGAACTGTTAACAGGAGCCCTGCTACAGCTGACTGATGATCTGCCTTTGAGTTCACCTGCAGGTTCACACTTTACAGTAATTTGGTATTTGAGACTGAGATTAATTATTGTCCAAATGCTCCTTAAAGCTTTGCTTCAAGGAAGGTCAGAGAGAAAAAGCCCAGCTGGACACAGAGGCAGGAGCTGGGCTGCAGAGCTGCCCTGACCCACAGCAGTGATCAGATCACTCCATCCCATGTCCTGAGGGTTGAAAGAACAAGGAACTCCAGAAATCAGCCAAGAATGATTCAGTTTTTATTAGGAAAAGCAGAAGTCTGTTTAACAGTGACAGGGTTTCAGTGAAGTGCGTGGAAGGCAGAGTGCCATTTGAGGATATAATCAAGTCATCCAAATAAATTAAAAAATCACGTGAAATCAGGCAGAAGAAGGTTAAAAGAACCTTGTGCTCCTCACAGAGTACCCTAAAGCCCTGTTAGATTAATCTCACTGTGTACCTCACCCTCAATCAAGCAGCTTGGCAACAGCACAGGGAGCTGGGGGAACTTCAGAGAGGGCAATTCTCACCTCGGTAACATATTTCAACTAAAAACCCAAATCTGCCTCTTGGAAGAGGAACATGCTGGCTCCAGTGAGCAGGATGGACCCTGCCCACCCTCCTCTGGCACAGCAGAGCTCTGTTCATCCCCAAGTGAAGCTACTACTGAAATCAGACAGCAAATTAAAACAAATGTAAAGGGAGACAAGAATGAAATATTGCCTCCTCGCTGCACTGTTCCTCTTAATGTGAGGTAAGTGGCAGAGTCCTGGTGCCTCTGGTGTCTTGTTTTTTTCCAATTATTTGTAATTCTCAGGAAAAAACAGAATACACCCCTGATTTCTGCTCTGTTCTGGTTCCACCAGTGACATTTGTGCCTCATGACAACCACCACAGATGCTACCAGTCCTGTGACTCACACCTTAGGAGGAGGGCAGACCCTTCACCCTGCCCTGTCCCCCAGCCCCAGCTGCAGCTTCCCCCACACCACCTGGGTTTTCCAGGTAAATTGGAAACTCTGCAGTTTAAAACTACCAAACCAGCACTGGGTATGGCAAAAGAAGCCAGAGAAATCAAACTTTCCTGTGCCCTGAGCATGCATCCTGCTGGGAGCAGGGACCAGTCAAGATTCCAGGCCAGCCACTGCTTCCAGGACTGTCCTCAAGGCTGAGATGAAGGACTGCAGTGCCTCTGGCTTTGCTTCATTTTGCTTCACCGAAACCTGCAGCTCTGAATCTGCTGCCTCGAGCAGGAGCTCTGTGAGGAAGAGGCAGCCTGAGTCATCCTGGGCACTCAGATAAGCTTTCCAGGGCTGGGCTCCAGCTTTGCTCATGGCAATGGTCTGGATGTGCACAACACGCAGGGCTGTCTGGATGGTGTCTGCATGGACAGGCCCACACCAGGGCAGAGAAAGCTGGCAGCTCGTGTCCAGCCTCAGCCAGGTCTTCTCAAACTGATCTGCAGTCAGGGAAACATCAGGAATCAAGCTTAGGCTGCCAGCATCAGGGTGAGCCTTGAGGAGTTCTTGATTCCCTTCAGACACTGGAGCATCAGGATGAACCTCGAGGACTTCCTTATTCCCTTCAGCAACCAGTGACTCTGAAATGATAGCACAAACACAGGGATGCAGCTCCCAGCTCCACAAAGCCCATTTGATGGAGCAGAGGAAGGCTGGAATCCCAGTGCCACCAGCAGCATTCCCCAGGCCAGTGAGCAACCAGCCACACACTGCACAAGGTGATCAGAACACCACATTCCCAAAACACTCTGACCTTCTTCCAGTCAAACCCACAGGAGAACACCTTGGCTGCCCAGAGCAGCTGTGGCTGCCCCTGGATCCCTGCAAGTGTCAAAGGCCAGGCTGGATTGGGCTTGGAGCAGCCTGGGACAGTGGAAGATCCCTGCCCATGGCAGAGGGGGGAACAAGAGGAATTTCAGGGCTCCTTCCAACCCAAACCATTCTGGGATTCAGCAGGCAAGGGGAGAATGGCTCCCAGAGGAAGGTGAGGCAGCTTTACCTGTGTCTCTGTTCCTGGAGGCAGCACAAGGAGAGCAGGAGTAAGAGGGTTCCACAGGCTGCTGAGCAGCGGCGAGTGCCCAGCGCTCTCTGCCATAAACTGCAGCCAGGGTGTTGAACTCCAAAGCCCAGGCATTGACAGGCTGCTTGCTCTGGTCCCCCAGGAGCCCCAGGGAGGGGTCAGACTTGGGGCTGCTCAGGACCCGCTTCACTTCCTCCACCCCAGACTGCAGAAGGCGATAGTAGAACAGCCCACGGTCCCGTACAGCCATGTCCTGCTCCTCCTCTGGGAACCACAGAGATGCAATCCATGGAGAATCCTCTTAGTGCCCCAGAGCACTAACACTTAATTATTAAAAACAGGCTTTCAGGGATCCAATGCAAGCCTGCTTACAGGCAGACAGTGAAAGGACAAGGGGGAATGGTTTTAAACCAACAGAAGGCAGGGTTAGATGGGATATTGGGAAGGAATTGCTCCCTGTGAGGGGAACAAGGTGCCCAGAGAAGCTCTGTGGCTGCTCCACCCCTGGAAGTGTCCCAGGCCAGGCTGGACAGGGAAGGTGTCCCTGCTCAGGACAAGGGGTAGAACTGGATGATCTTTAAGGTCCCTTCCCACCCAAACCATCTTGATTCCATGACTCTCTTAACTCCACACCCACCAGCCAGCCAGGGGCCAGGCATGGAACCACCTGACCTGGATGGCTTCCTGAGAGCCAGGATACTGCCCACAGCCAGAGCAGGTCCCAAAGCCTGTGAGGACACAGGGCACCCACCAATGCAGTAGTAGAGCAGCCTGCCCAGCATGTCCTGGCACTCAGCAGGCCGGGTCAGGAACAGCCGCAGCAGCGCCGTCAGCAGCTCCATCTTCACAGCCGGGAATGTCTCGGACTTCACATTCTCCACAAAGTCCTCCAGGACATAGGGAGCGTTTGGGATCTTCTCCCCATGCATGCCCAGGAGCCAGATCAGTGCTTGTTTGCCCTGAAGGAGCCACAGGAACATCAGCAAACAGATGTTGTGTGCCATGTGTTGGCATGAAATAAGCTCACTGAGAGAATAAATCTGAGGATTCCTGATTTTTGTCCCCAATTTCAAGGCAAAAGGAAGATGGACGGTCCTAGTCCACCCTCCCCCAAGCACTGCCCCCTCACCTCACTGTCCTGGATGGTGTCCTCACAGCCAGGTAGTGCCTGGCACACAGCATCTGTGCACTGGGGACACAGCCAGGCCAGGTCCCGGAAAGCACGGACCACAGCTGCAAGGAAAACAAGTGATCAGCATCTTCTAAGAGCTATAAAAACCACTAGGGAAAAAAATCATTTCAAACCACCCCACTCAAGGGGCTTTGCAAATCTCAGCCAGGAGGGTCAGTGCCCTGCCTGTGACTGTGATTTGAGGCACCCTCCTTCCCAATCCCCTGACACTGCATTGGTCAGAGCAAAGCTGCACCAGGTCTAAAATAAAAGCCTGAGACTTCAGATTGTTCCTCTGCTGGAGAGCAGCCTCTCTTCTGGCCACTGCCAGCCTTTAAAAGCCTCTGACTCATGATGCTTCAGACACACGAGGTTAGAATGACAAATTAAAGCTGACCCCGATTCCAAATGAGGCTCATGAACCTTAGGTCAAAACTTCTAAAGGTTTTGCTGCCCATTCAGAAACACCAACAGCTCCTGAGATGGAATTCAACAGCTGAGTGCAAGTGTGTGGTTTTCAGATCTGAGAGCAAGACCAGTTAAAAGAGAACAGCAGGAACAGCAGTGATGTGAAGGTGGATCTGAGGGCAGAGGAGAAAAAAGGAACCTTGGGTACAACTGAATCAGACTATTATGTGAGGAACAGAAATCACAGGTATTTAAAAGATCTATTCATCATCTGGGCTCTCAAATAGACAGTAAAATGTCTCTGCTGAGCCCCTCACTCCCTGAGTCAGCAGGTGGCAGCCAGAAAGAAGCGTGAACATAGCTACAACCATCTTCCCCTTTCCCACAGAGAGCAGTTCCTGCAGAAGTAACACATTTTACACCCCTCAACCCACCTGGAAAATTTCCACCTGGAGGTGCCAATTAAACTGAAAGCCAAGTGCCTTTGAGGGCATTGAGTCTGGGACCACGAGCCCCAGCAAGGGCACCTCCTGAGAGCACAAACCAGGCAGCAGCCTGCAATGGTTACCTGAGGTGATGTGCTCCTGCTGAAGCCCCAGCAGCTCTGTCAGAATCCCCACACACTGCTCTGTGTATGTCCTGGCAATATTGGCTGCAAGGATGCCAAAAAGACATAAAAATCAATCTTCTATCCGAGTGAAACAGGAATCGTGAGCCCAGCTATGCATCACAAACTCGCTTTAAAGAAACAGTCTCCCTCCTTTCCTTTCTGAACATGTGGCCAAATGAGCTTGTTCTCCACACCAGGGACATGTTTGGGGTTTTTTTGATGCCATGCCTCAGAAGATTTCTGAACTTTCCTTAAATGGAATACATTAAAAAAAGCATTTTATCGTCCCCAACTTTCTCCTTATGAACACTGTAATAATTCACCTATTTTTAAAGCTCATAAAACCAAAACTACACCTTAACTCTGCCCTCATCACAATTCAAAGAACAAACAGATATTAGAGCTCCTCCACCCCCTGCACAGCTTCACTGAACAGTCAGGCTCATTAACAAGATGAAATGACATATTTTCTCCAGAGCATCTCCTCACAGCACGAGATTCAAGGACTTTCTGCACAACCTGAGGAGCTCAATGCCAGGACTTCTGAAACAATCATTGGTTCAGAAACACTCTGACACAAACCACTCCTGGGCAGGTTGGTGTCTGCGCTGCTGCAACTCAGAGCAGTGATTTGGTGCTTGCCCAGGTACCCTTCAGCAGAGAACAGCCCCTCTGAAAGCTCCAGGGCTGCAGCCAAGCCAAGGCACAGCTCTCACCGATGGCAAAGATCGCTCCCTGCGCCAGCTCCTCCGACACGTCAGTGCAGTAACCCTTCAGCTCCTCCAGCACCTGCTGCACGTTTTCATCATTCACCAGCTCACACAGCACCTCCATCTTCTGGCATTTGATGTAGTGGGGCTCCGAGTAGGAGCAGAAGAACTTTTTGTAGTGGCTGCTGAAGTGGCCGGGCAGGCTCCTGAGGATCTGGCGCACGTGGCAGAGCGCGGTGAAGCAGAGCTCCCTGCTCTCCGAGGTGCAGGCAGACAGCAGCGGGCCCTTCACCCGCACCAGCACATCTGCCTGCACATCTGGGTACTCCCTGGCCAGCACCAGGAACAGCTTGGTCGCTGCCATCACGACGCTGGGGCTGCTGCTCTTGAGGTAGCCGTCGAGCAGGTTGAGGATGTCGAAGAGCTCGTCCTCGCTGCGGGGTTTGTAGCGCAGCAGGAAGGTGAGCACCTCACTCTGCCCCCACTGATCCAGGTCAGGCATCCTGCCAGGAGCACAGCACAGGGGGCACGAGTCAGGGAGGGCAGGAACACCTGTGCAGAGCAGAGGGCTCAGCCTCCAACCTCCTTATGGCCTCTGCTCCCACCCAAGTGGGTGCCACAGTTTTATCATGAGACAAGTGCCCAGTTATTAACTCAGTATCTTTGAGTGCACTTTTGCAGGTGTTTACACCAGGCAGTAACACTGACAAGAGCCCTGGGCAGAGCAATACCCCTCCTTTCCTACATCATGTAGAAGCACCTACAGAAAAACTGATTTCTTCAAGCACCAGTTATACATCTTTCAATGGATCTGGAGAGACACACTAGGACATACCTGTCCCACAGACACATCATGTGTCACATTATCACTAAAAAAACCTCCAGAAGTCTAATCACATTAACCTACAATTACAAACCAAACCACCAGCTGAGGCAAAGACTCCCTGGAAGAGCAGGGAATCCCAGATTTCTCTTAAGATCTTAGACTGAAGTGGTTCAGTTTATCTTGGGATGGCTACCTCCATCTCTGGGTGCCAGAGATCAGAGGTCAGAGATGGTTATGTCCCCCCAGAAACTGCCTCTCTGCATAAAAAACATGAGAAAAGAGAAGCTTCCAGCACCATCTTACCACCAAAGAAAACAAACCTGTTGAGGAGATGATGGGCAATAGGTTTGTTGATGACAACACCTCCCTCCTTCTTCAAGATCTCTTCCAAGGCCCTCAGACAGTTCACAACCACAATGGGGTCCTGGTCACGAAGCAAACTGTAGAGCTCGTTCACCAGAGCACCATCTGGAAAGCACAGAGCTCCTGCCATCAAGGTCTGTTGGCACACTGCAGTTTAATCACTGTATGTGAGTATTTATCACAAAAAACAGACATGGCTTGAACTGGGAGAAGGGATCAACAGAACTTGAAGTTCTGCAGGAACACCTGCCCTTGGCACAGCTTTTTCCTGAGGGTCTGCGTGGGTCACAGTGGCCCCTGGCTGAGCAGAGACTCAGGACAGAACAAAATCATTGAATCACTGAATCACAGAATATTATGGGTTGAAATGGACTTTAAAGCCCATCCAGGGCCATCCCTGCCATGGGTAGGGACACTCCCCACTATCCCAGGGTGCTCCCAGCCCCAGTGTCCAACCTGGTCTTGGGATCCAGGGATCTTCTCAACTTCCAGGGATCCAGGGGCAGCCACAGCTGCTCTGGGCACCCTGTGCCAGGACCTGCCCACCCTCACAGGGAGGAATTTCTTTCTAATATCCTAAACCTGCTCTCTTTCAGTTTGGAGCCATTCCCCCTTGTCCTGCCACTCCACGCCCCTCTCCAAAGTCCCTCTATGGCTCTCTTGCAGGCTCCCTTCAGGTACTGGAAGGCCACAATCAGGAGCCCTCTCTTCTCTAGGCTGAACAACCCCTATTTTCTCAGCCTTTCATTAATTACCCTCCACCTTCTCTCTCTTTCTGCCCTGCAGACACGACAGCACCGCGGCAGCGCAGGGACCCCAGAAAACCCCAAAGCCTGAACGCGCATCAGCACGGACAGCACCTGCGCGTCCCTGGCCCCACAGCCACCACCCCTGACCCACGGCCACCACCCCCTGACCCACGGCCACCACCCCCCCGGACCGGCCCCACAGCCATCACCCACGGCGGTCCCACATAACACGCCCAAGCCCAACGTGCCACATCCCCTGCCCCACGGCCACGACACACTAATCTGCAGTCACCCCTGCAGCTTCACATTCTCGCGCACAGCCCAGCACGGCCGCCCTGTATGAGCAGTAGGACGCCTGGTCCCGCAGCCACGTCACCAGCGGCTGCTGCAGGTACTATGGACGGGCATCCGCGGGGACGGCAGCCGGACCATTCAGCGGGGCACGGCGGGCGGGGACACCCCCGGTTCTGCCCTGCCCGGGCCCCGCCGCACCTGAGGCCGCACATGGTGCGCAGGGCGAGCCCCCGCACGGCCGGGCTGGGGTGCGCGCAGTCCTTGCGCAGGGAATTGACGGCGAGCAGCGCCAGCTGCGGCTGCCGCGGGGCCTGGGCGCGCACGTAGAACGACACCAGCTTCTTCTGCACCACGTCCGGTACCGCGCCCGCCTTCACCATCTCCGGGAACAGCCCCGACACGTCGGCGCCCTGCGCCATCAGCCTGCGGCGGGCACAGGGCTCAGCACAGCACGGCACGGCACGGCCCGGCCCGAGCCCCCCGCCCGGCCCGCCCGCCGTACCGGATCACCCGCAGCACGGCGCCGCGGTACCGCGCCGGGTCCGCCTGCACGTGCGGGTTCGACAGAGCCCGGCGGAGCTCCCGCTGCGCCTCCTCGCCGCCCAGGTACGGCATGGCGCCGCGCCGGCCCCGCTCCTAAGCGCCGGTCCCGGTCCCACTCCGAGCCCTAGGACCCGGTGGCGGTGGCAGTCCGCAGTCCCCGTCCCACTCCCAGGATGCAGTCCCGGTCCCAGATCCCGGTCCCAGGATGCAGTCCCGGTCCCAGATCCCGCTCCCAGATCCCGGTCCCGCTGCCGGCCCCACCGCCCCGCCCACGTGACCCCCGCGCACGTGACCCCGCGCCGCGCCGCCCGCGCGTGCGCGGCGCTTCCCGCCAAAACCGGCGTGAGGGGAGCGGGGTCCCGCCCGCCATGAGCGGGACGGTGCTGCCCGGGACCCCCATCGCCGTGGACTTCTGGAGCCTGCGGAGGGCGGCCGGCGCCCGCCTCTTCTTCCTGTCCCACATGCACTCGGACCACACGGTGGGGCTGTCCAGCACCTGGAGCCGCCCGCTGTACTGCTCCCCTCTCACCGCCCGCCTCCTGCACCGCCGCCTGCAGGTAGGTGTGACCCGCCCGGCCCTCATCGCCTGGGCACCCCCACCTGCCACACCCCCACCTACCTGTCCCATCCCTCGTCACCTGCCCTGCCCAGCCCTCATGCCTCGACCCCTGCAGGTGCCGATGTGCTGGATCCGGCCGCTGGAGGTGGGGCAGAGCCATGTCGTGGGAGAAGTCACGGTGACATTGATTGACTCTAACCACTGCCCTGGTTCTGTTATGTTCCTCTTTGAGGGCACCTTTGGCACCATCCTCTACACAGGTACAGGGCAGGTTCCCACAATCACAGGATCACAAAGTGGGTTGGGTTGGAAGGGCGCACAGTGGGTCCCCCAGTCCCAATGCCTTGCTCAAGCCGGGTTGTCCCACAACACACGGCACAGAATTGTGACTAGATGGTTCTGAAATACCCTCAGTGAGGGAAGGTCCACACCCTCTCTGTGCCCTGCCCTGCAATCCCTGTCCTTGCAGGAGATTTCCGCTACACGAGTGCCATGCAGTGCGAGCCGGTGCTGAGGGGCCGCCACATCGACCGCCTGTACCTGGACAACACCCACTGCCACCCGCAGCGGGCCCTGCCCTCACGGGCACTGGCCACCCGCCAGGCTGCCCACCTCATCCGTGCCCACCCGCAGCACCACGTGGTCATCGGTGAGTGCTGCCCTCCCTCCTGCACGGCCCCAGCCAGGGCTTGTGTCCCCCTGCCCTGTCCCTGAGCCGCTGCTCCCCTGGCAGGTGTGTACACCCTGGGCAAGGAGGCGCTGCTGGTGGACCTGGCTCTGGAGTTCAGCACGTGGGTGGTGGTGAGCCCCTGGCGCCTGGAGCAGATGCGGCTGCTGGAGCTGCCGGATGTGTTCACTGCCGAGGAGGGCGCGGGCTGGATCCGCGCCGTGGATGTCGCCGAGATCCGCTGCGACACGCTCGTCACCTGGAACGCGCTGCACCCCACCATTGCCATCATCCCCACGGGCAGGCCCATGAAGGTCACCCACCCCAACATCCACCTCGTCCCCTACTCGGATCACTCGTCCTTTGCGGAGCTGCGTGAGTTTGTGAAGTGGCTGAAACCCTGCTCCATCATTCCCATTGTGAAGGCTGACATGTGCCAGGTTTACTTTCAGGAATACCTGAGCTCTGCTCCCCAGATACTTCCTGACTTCGAAGTCTCTAAGCCCGTGCAAGAGTCTGGACAGCGGCAAAGCCAAAGGAGGAGGCAGAAACCCATGAGTGTCTGGAAAAGACGCCCATGGTGTTCTGTGCCCCGAGGGGTCATTTATGAGTCTCCAGAGAAAAATACTGAGAAACCTGAGGCATTTACAGATGTGAAGGTTCCTCAGCACTACTGCGAGTCAGCTCTCTGCACAAAAGAAGGCTGCACTTGTCACAGGGGTGAGAAGGAAGAGCTAAGAGGGGAACAGCTGGGAGCAGCAGGAGCAGCACCTGTTTCCAGTGAACACCTTGCAACTGGATTTGCAGAGCAGTATTTACTCACTCCCTTAAATGTCCTAAAGCAGAATTCCTCACAGACATTTGATGAGCTGGTAGAAGACTTTTTTCGGAAGGGAGACACGCCCTGAAAAATTGTGTGACATTGCTGGTACTGGTGCAGCAGGTAGCAGTGTTTCATTCTGCTCCATGCTCAGGTCTCCCATTACAAAGAGGAGCTCAGCTCTGGGGTTTTACTTTCTTTACCTCTTTATAGAGGACAAAGAGGAAACTATAACCAGTTTGTAGATGGTATTTCTTAAAAACTTATTTATTTTTTATCTCTACATCTGTTGTGTCCTCACACTACACTGGGCACTGTCCCCAGTCTGTGCCTTTTGCCTGTCCCCTGTTAGAAAAGTCACTGAGAGGTTGATTCAAGCAGAGCTGCAGAGGGTGTGAGCTGTCTGCAGCTGATGGGTGGAATGTGATGAAAGGAGCAAAGGGGGGGGGGAATCTGAGAGCCTCAAAAATTCTCTTTTCTGTAAGTCTGTGATACCTCACTGACAATGAGCAGTTCATTCCAAAGTGAATTGCGAATGTTCCGTATTAAGGTGCTTTTTAAAGATGCTTAAAGAATCTTCTCCTGCTTAAAGAATCTAGAAAATGAAGTGCCTTAAAATCCAATAATCTGTCTTCTATCTGTTAATCTACTAACACTTCCAGCTTTTGCATCCAGCCAGCAACTGCCAGCTGGATGTAGTCCTGCTCTCCTGAAAGTGCCATTTCAATGCTAGTCGTCAGTGCTTTTTCAGGTTTGTGGCTAGGAAAAGTAAGAACTGTCTGGGTTCTTGAGTTGTAGGCTTTGCAGAGTGGGTCACTAAATCCTCTGCAGTCTCTGCACTCAGCCTTGCACCTCTGAATTCTGTTTGATTGCAAAGCACTCCTGGTAACTGCCAGTGTTCTGCCTTCCCATTCTGCCTGCTCTTGTCCTACAGTGGCAAATGGAGTGGGAGATAATGAAACATCTGCTTGGTGGTGTGACGTGATCAGTCTGAGCAGCATTGTTTGGAAAGGTTGTGACTGAACAGCAGAACTGGCTCTTAGAGGTTGGGCACTTTCCCACTCTGGATCAGCTGCAGAGCCCTGGCCTGGCACAGCTGGGAAGTGTCTGTAGTGTGACAAACCATTGGGTACCCACTGCAGCTGTGCCAAACAGCACTGCCAACGTTTTAAATTGGCCCCTCATATGGTCAGGGCAGCTGGAGTGGAAAAGGTCACTGGACACTTTCCTGGAACAAACCAGTTTGTTCCTCAGCTCTCTTGGTCCTCCTTTTGTTACTGTCTAGGCAAAATGTTTCAGAATCTTCTGAACATGGTGTTCTACAGTGCCTTTCCAAGTGGCAGCTAGATAGGTTGAATTCCCTGAACTGAGCCAGAAAAAGAAGTTTGCTCTTAGAGTAGAGCCAGGCCTTGTGGAAAGCAAAGGTGCCCCGGATGCAGCAGTCACAAACAGGGCTGTCCAAACAGTGAGAGTGTTGACAGCCAGAGTGGGGATGTTTGGAAAGCTGTTTGTTTGGCAAACATGAATCCTGGCTCCCAACCCTGTGCTTTCCCAGGCATGGCAATATTTATCCCTGTTACATAAGGAGTGCCTGTCCCTAGGACTGCTGTGGCTCTGCCTGCCAGCTGCCAAGGGGACGTTGGAAGTGACAGAGCAGTGTCCTGTGAACTGCACACAGCCAGCAAGGGCAGCTTGAGTCCCCTGCTGTGGGCCCTGTGTCCTGCTGCTCGGAGTTTTCTGTGTGGATTATTTCCTTCCTTAACCAAACTCAACCGTGGAGCTCTGTCAGGTGGGTGTGAGTGGAGACACCTGCACGTTTTGTAACATGGAAATGATAGTGCTGTGCTTGTAGTGTGCTGGCAGCTGCTGCTGCCTGGGAGATGCAGGCTGTTATTTAAATATTGTTGAAATTCAAGTGACTCATTTGACAGGCAGGGGAGTGAAGCACTGCCTGAACTCCCAAATTCCATGTCCTGCTTTGAGCAGCCTCTCCACTGCTGGGGAAGAATGCTCACCTTCTGAGTCACTGCTCCACTTGGGCATGTTGCAAATGACCTGGGAGGTCTGATGTTTTGTGGCATCCAGCCTTTCCTCTTTTATTCTTATCAACTATTTATTAAAGTAAATGAAGTAGAGAACCTCCTGGCCAGCCTCTGGGCAAAAGGGAGCTGTAAATGGTAATTTTTTACAGAGGTAAATCTGAGCTTTAATCATGCACAAACAAGAGAACATTACAGATTTCAGAGTCTGGGGATCTGCATCCTTTTTCTGTGTATCCAGTTAAAGCTGCAGAATAAAATGCTGGCTTCACTTTCTAGAGCTGAAAAGGTAATTCCTGCCACTTGAGGAGGGAATTATCTATCATGCAGAGCCAAGAAAACCCAAAATCTTTCTGTGACTTTAAAAGGCAATAGAAGCAGAAGAGACTTGACCAACAGTCAGTTTATTGGAGACCTTTGCCTCAGCGCAGCAGGTGCACAAGGCATTTTAGTGCCAAACATTTCTTCCCTGTTAGGTGTTTAAATACTACTTTTGTGTACTATCCTGAAACACTGGAAAATAAAACGTGGCCTTGTGGGGAAAAATGGAATTGCTTACTTTTGGGGCTTCTGGGCATCCTTCAGCTTCCCCTGAAGATGGATTTAGTGATGGACCTGGCAGTGCTGGGTTAATGGACTCTGTGATTTTAAATGATTTTTCCAATCTAAAAGATTCCATGAAGTCTCCTGGTGATAAATGTTTGACCTCTTACAGGCCTTGTTCTCCCTCACACTTCTTTCTCTCCACGATTTCCTGATTTTTCCTGTCCCCAGGCTGGCTCACGGGGGAGCAGCTGAGAGCTGGAGTGTCATGGAGAGCAGGCTCTGAGCCTGCTGCTCCCAGCTCACCTGCACTGCTGCCCACAGGTGTGTTTTGCTCACAGCAGTGACAGGGAGAAGCTGCAGCTCAGTACTGGCTTCAGTGCAGGGGATCTGAGGGCTGCATGCTTGGAAGCTTTGGTTATCGTGGCAGGGAACAGAACGTGCTCTGAGCAAAGTCCTCCCAAATCTATACACACAGAGCATGCTCCAGCTGCTTATCTCTGCTCCACAGTTGGGAACCAAGCCCCAGTGGAGGGAACAGCTCAGCCAAGGCCGTGCAGAGGAACAAGGATCGAGCTGAGTTCCCTTTTGGCAAGTTTTCAGAGCTGTTTTACCAAGCTGTGAGCAAATGCTGGCATGTTGTGAGGGCAGGTTCTGGAGCAGAGCTGCCTGGGGAGGGTCAATCACTGCACTATGAACAGCTCAGTTGGCTCTAACTTCTCAAAACAGTAGGAAAGCATGAAGGAGTGCCCTGTTTATGCTGTGGAGAGGGGAAAATTGCTCTCTAGGTTGTTGTTGAGAGGCTGAGGTAAAACTTGCCTGGCTCCTGTGCTCCACAGAAACAAGTGTGTAATGTCACCTTGCAGGGAACACCCCAGAGCGCTGCTGGGTTGGGTTTCTGACTGCTTCCCCAATTACAAGGCCAAAGCACTTCCAACAAGTTCTCTCTTCCCTGCTGCAGAGCTGCTCTCTGTTCCTGCAGCACAGGGGCTTCTTTCCAAAATAAAAAAACTGCAATGGTGAAAGATTTCCTTCCCCAGAAAATGATTAAGTTTACATAATTACCTCTACAGTGTGTTGTCACTTTGAGTTTATTCCAAAGCCTAAAGCCTCCTTGTGCTTTTTTATGGAATCTTCTGGAAAGGTACTAGAACTTGTTGAAAGGGTAGAGTCACCTCGATAATCATGTGAGGTGCTGCCTTCAAGTGAGCTCCTGTGGATGTTGTGTGTGTGTTTGTGATTCCTTCTGCTGAATTTGGGATATTTTGCCACAGCCAGTGCCTTGCTGCAGTTTCTCTGGCTGTGGCTTTGCCCTTGGCCAAACCCCAGCCTGAGGCACAAGCAGCCAGCCATGGGTTGTGCAATAAAACCTTTGGGACAGACCTTGACCAGGAACCTCTTGGCTGTGGCTCGGGGAGGCTGGGACTTCCTGAGCAGGTGCTGGGGAAGGTGAGAATCATGTTCCACACTGTCTTGGAGGTCACTGTAAGAGAATCGTGCCAAGAGAACTGAGTTCTCCATGCAGGACTGAGACCTCCCTGTCTCAGAGGGTACAGAGCTCCTGAACAGTGTTCTGCTGGATGGGGTTCATATTTATTGTGCTGCTGTTCATATAAACAGGAATCTGTGAGAGTTTCTGAGGTTTTCATAGAGTCACGGAATAGTTTAGGTTGGAAGAGACCTTAAAGATCATCAAGTTCCAAACCCAGCCATGGGCAGGGACAACTTCCACTACACCAGGCTGCTCCAAGCTTTGCCCAGCGTGGCCTTAAACACTTCCAAGAATGGGGCAGCCACGGCTTCTCTGACTCTGTGCCAAGGCCTTACCACCTTCTGAATAAAGAATTTTTTCCCAATATCTAATCTAAGCCTACTCTCAGTCTGAATTTTGGTAAGAGTATTTGTGATTTGTAATTGTTATTTTTAAATGTTGTAATCTTTTGCAAGAAAGCAAATAAACGTTGCTGTAACACTGACTTTGGAAAAGGCTGAACAGAAATGTTGTGGAGTTCTTGAGTGGGAGATGGTGATCTGCCTGGACTAAATCCCTTCTTGGAAGGATTTCACCTGGTCCCACCTCCCTGCAACAGCAGGGCCATCACAGAGCACATGGCACGGGATCGAGTCCAGATGGGTCCGGAATATCTGCAATTAGGGAGACTCCACACCCTCTCTAGGCAATCTGTTCCCTCCCAGGAAAGTTCTTCATGTTCAGGTGGAACGTCCTGAGCATCAGTTCCTGCCCGTTCCTCTGCTATCGCTGGGTGCCCGGAGCAGAGCCGCTGACACCCAGAGCGCAGCCCGGCTCAGCTCCCCGTACTGTCCCCTTGGGTTCCCGGCCCGGTTCCCGGCGCTGTCCCGCTCCGGTTCCCGGCCCGGCCCGGTTCCCGGCGCTGTCCCGCTCCATTCCCGGCCCCCCGTGCCGGCGCTGTCCGCTCCGTTCGCCGGATCGGTTCCCGGCGTGTCCCGCCTCCGTCCGGGCCCGGTGCCGGCTGTCCCGCTCTATACCGGCCCGGCACGGTTCCCGGGCGGTTCCCGCGTGTCCCGTCTATGCCCGGCCCCGTTCCGCGCTGTCGCTCTAATGCCCGGACCCGGTTCCCGGCGCTGTGCCCGCTCTATTCCGGCCCGGGTCCGGCCGCTGTCGCTCTGTTCCCGGCCCCCGGTTCCCGGGGCTGAGACCACGCTACGTTCCGGCCCGGTTCCCGGCTGTCCGCTCCATCCCGGTCCCGGTTCCCGCCGGTCCGCGCTGTCCGCTCCGTCCCGGCCGGCCCGGTTCCGGTGCTGTCCCGCTCCACTCCCGGCCCGGCCCGGCCCGGCCGGTTCCCCCTTCCCGGCGCGGTCCGCTCCATCCCGGCCCGGCGGCCCGGCGGTCTCTACGGTGCTGTACCGCTCTATTCCCGGCCCGGCCGGCCGGTTCCCGCTGCTGGTCCCGCTCTATTCCCGGCCGGTTCCCGGCCGCCCCGCTCCTTCCTTCCCGGTCGGCGGTTCCCGGTGCTTGTCCCTCTTATTCCCGCTCCGTTCCCGGCCCCGCCCCGCTCGTCCCGCCCCGCCGCTTCCTGCGGCCTGCGGGCCCTCCCCGCGGTCACTGCGGCTCGCCCGCTCGGGGCTAGGCTGGCTCGCCTGTGCGGGCGGCTCGGGGCTCGGAGAGGCGGCGGGAGCGCGGCGGGGCGGAGGGGTTCGGGCCCGGAGCGGCGGCGGACGGGGCGGGGGGAGGCCCAGGCCGGGCCGTTGAGGGCGCGGCGGAGCTGGCGGCGGCGGCGAAGCGGCATGGGGCTCCCCCCGGCAGAGCGCGGGCCGAGCGGGCCGGCGAGCGCCGTGGCGGGGCTGGATGAGCCCGCTGCGGGGCTCCGCACCCCGCGGCCCCCAGGCAGGTCCGGCCGCGGTGAGATATCCTCCCACGGCGGTGAGTGCGGGCGGACGGGGCTCGGCGGGAGGGCAGCCCGGGCCGCCACTTCCTCGCGCGCCCGGGGAGGGCCCGGGATGGGCCCGGGAGGCGGCGGCGGGGCCGGGCCCGAGCCCCGGTAACGGCCCGGCCGGCCCGGCGGCTCCGCTCCGGCGCTGAACCGGGGAGGGAGCTTGGGACCTGCCGGGGTTGGGTTGTACCACAGGACTGTGTTTTACGAGCCTAGGGAACAGGACTGGTGGACGGATTCGTGGTTTCGCAGGTCTTCCCGCATTCCTGCGACTCACCGAGATTCATATGGTTCTTAGCAATGGGTTCTCACTTTTTAAAAACCATGGGGAAAAAGGCGACTGGCAGTGACCTTATCGCCTTGAATTCCTGAAAGGAGGGTGTAGCAGGTGGGGGTCGGGATCCTCTCACTGGTAACGACGGCAGACGAGAAGCACGGAGGGTTCTGTGCGCAGGGGACGTTAGGTTTGGACCATAGGAGGAATTTCTTCAGCTGCCCAATGCCCTGGGAGGTGGTGGAGGCGCCGTCCTGTGGTGTTCGTGAGCAGTGGACGTGGCACTCAGTGATTGGCTGGTGACAGGGTGGTGTGGTTGGTCACAAGGTGTCGACTCGAGATCTTCAGAAGGTTTTTTTTTTTTTTCCGCCCTTTTACAGCCTAATGGATCGGGTGAATTCCTTTCGGTCCTGTGATTCCTTTTAGCCTACAAAGGAGCGATAAAGAGCTGTGTGCCTCTCGAAGCATTGCAGTAGTCCCTGCACAGCCTTGCCGTGGTGACCCTAGGAGCACCATTTACAGAGGTTCCTTGCCTCAGTGGGGCCAGAAAAAACACTGCATCATTCTGGTTTTTGGCAGATAGAAGGATATTGTCATCGCAACCTGCTGCCCCTGATGAGTTCTCTCCCTTTCCAGTGTATGGCTCAGCAGCGCAGGTGTTCTCCCCTCCGTCAGTATCCTCGCGGCTTCTGCCCAGTGCCCGAAACTGAAAGAGGAGACGACTGTTGGATGTTTCAGGACAGAAGCAGTAGTGACAAGTAGTATACCACAGCAAAAAACCTCCAGCCGTCAAAGGGAAGCAGCTTCTTCATAGCGTAGCAATTCAGCAGTCCCTGCCTACGACCAGAACCCCTTCTCCCCGCTCACTCCGTCGCGCCCATACTGTGGTCACTCGCGTCGACGAGGCACGGCACAGCAGGCCACAGCGTCCTTCAGAGCATGCCAGTACCGCCCCACCGGGAGCAACTGTTTCTCTGCTGTCCCCATACCACAAATGTGATCAAAAGGCAAAAGTCGACGAGGTTGATCGTCAACTTATGTGCAGATTCATTGATGAAACATCCACCTCTCATGCTGCAAAGCAGACCTGCGGGGGTGCGCGGCCCGCCCCCCGGTCAACGAAAAGCAGCCCGCTCCAGTGGGGAGGGCGCTGTATCAGCTTGTCCAGCATAGCTCCTGGCTCTCTGACCCACAGCTAGTGCTGGTCTTGGAATGTCGGGCCGCAGGGACGTTCGGGCAGGTGGCGAATGTTGGATAACCGTAGCACGAAGGAGATTTTAAGCCCATCAAAAAATCCTGAAAACCACCTTCCTCTGCCTGTCATGGCCAGACGAGGGGCCCTGGTTCTCGCCGGAGCAGTTGGTAGAATGTGATGAGTACAACTTCGTCGCTATCCTACGGTGCTTTCAAACACAAGAATCCTACATGCCTTCGCTTGAGTTGTGGAAACATGCACTTATTGATTCTACTAGGCAAAACAAGTTCAGTCGTTGCCCCTGAAATCCCCCGGCCCATCTGCAAGCAGTGGGCTATCTGCATTGCTGAAGCTGAAGAGGTTGGGTTCTGATCCCGCTGATTGAGCGAGAACATCAGTTGGTGGAATCGCTGCACGCCTGCTTGACAGCGTGAAGGTGATGACTTTGGGTCATCATTGCGCGACGTGTCCAAGGCTTTGTGCTCCAGTACCTGATGTCACGGTCATTCCAGTTAAGCACTGGCCTGCTCACTGAACCAGGGTCAGGTGCTCCTGCTGCGGGTTCTCATACAGACACTGAGCTCTTGGTTAACTCCCGCTGAGGGAGCAGGAAATCAATCAGCTCTGATGTTTCCGGCTGATGTCTCTGAAGGGTGGATGAAGTACCTAATGATGTTGCCTTGCCCGGGTGCAGGTCTTGCAGCCCAGCGACCTTCCCTTTCCCCCCCGATCGGTGCACAAGTTGATGTTTTACGCCTGTCCAGTCTGGCCGTGCCCCTGTCTTGAGTGGCATGGAGAAGCGTGTGGCGTTGTAGCCTTGTCCATTTGGGATCTGCCAGATCTGAACTCGCATAACCTTGGGCATTAGAAGGGAGAGAAGTGCAACGGGATGCCAATTTCTGTGTTTTCTTTTGTTCTTCTGATTCTTCCTCTTTGTCTGGCCCCCTTTCTTTCGCGCCGACTTCTGTGTCAACCCTGAGCTAGTCAGCTTTCATGCGCCCTGCATGCTCCTGACCGTACTGCGCCAGATCTGCTTCCCTTAGCCGTATGTCGCTATGTTTACCGCTGCTCCGCCCACGACCATTAAAAATAAATATGGGCAGAAAACATTAAAACTCAGAAAAACTGTGATAAAGCACGCCGTTGCGTTATTTCAATTTATTTCTCCAGCTTGGCTCTTTTAATGTGTGTATTTTGAATTTAAGTCGTCAGCCGACCTCAAAAACTGGATGCAGTGGAAAGAATTCTGGCTCACAGGGCCAGGGGGAGGCTTTCGTGGCCGGTGTGCTTTGGTTGGAAATGTGAGCTTGCTGCCGCAAACTCAGAACTAGTATCTCGTCCTTCCAGCTGGGTGACCAGAAGGAGTGAGAACCCCACCCACCCTGTGTTCTGCCCGTTTGATGTCTCCTTGCATGCTGCCCTGTGCAGTTTTATCAAGCTGGATTATTGGAGGTTTTGCTCTGTTCCTCCCTCACTGCTCCCTGTGGCTTTTCTCCTTGTTTTTGTGTTGTTTTTCTTTTTCACTCTTAACCCACGCTACCGCTCTCTAGTGAGTCATTCCTTTCCTGGAACAGA
>JAGMWU010000028.1:4500598-4526683 GCA_018697195.1 Certhia americana
CCGGCCCGCGTCCGTTGCGTCCCGCTCCATTCCAGGCCGGCCGGCCCGGCCCGGTTTCCACGGCGCTGATCCCGTCCATTCCCGGCCGGCCCGGCCCGGCCCGAGTTCCGGTGCTGTCCCGCTCTATTCCCGGCCCGGCCCGGGCCCGGTTTCCGGTGCTGTCTCCGCTCTATTCCCGGCACGGTTCCCGGACCCCGCCCCCTCCATTCCCGGCCCGGTTTCCCGGCCGGTTCCCGGTGCTGTCCGATCTATTCCCGCTCCGTTCACGGCCCCCCCGCCCCGCTCCGTCCCTGCCCGCCTGTGTCCTGAGGCCGCCTCCCGCGGTCCCGTGCGCGCTAGCCCCGCTCGGGGCTCGGCTGGCTCGGCCTGTGAGGGCGTCGGTGGCCCGGAGCGGCGGGCGGGGGGAGCGCGGCGGTGGCCTGGGGGCGCTCGGGGGGGGGGGGGGGGGGGCCAGGAGCGGCGGCGGGACGGGGGGGGGGAGCCGGCGGGCCGTGAGGGCGCGGCGGAGCTGGCTGGTCGGCGGCGAAGCGGAATGGGGGATCCCCTCCGGCGTGAGCGCGGGCGAGCGGGCGGGCCGGCGGCCGTGGCGGGGCTGTGATGAGCCGCTGCGGGATCCGCACCCCCGCGTGTCCCCCAGGCAGGTCCGGCCCGCGGCTGAGAAACCCCCAACGGGAGTGGTGCGGGCGGCGGGGTCGGCGGGAGGGCAGCGGCCAGCCCTTCCCCGCGCGGCCCGGGGAGGGCCGGGGAGGGGCCCGGGCGGCGGCGGGGCCGGACCGAGCCCCGGAACGGCCCGGCCTGGGGCCGGCGGGCTCGCTCCCGGCGCTGAACCGGGAGGGAGCGTGGGCCGCCGGGGTTGGGTGGCCCACCGACTGTGTTTTTACCGAGCCTAGAACAGGCCTGGGACGGGACGGGTTTAGCAGCTCTTCCCGCTGCTGCGCTCCACCGAGTGCAGTAGTTTTCTCAGCCAATGGGGGTGTCTCTAGCCTGGGGATGACAAGGCGGTCGGCGAGTGACCTTATCGCTCTTTGCAACTCCCTGAAAGGAGGGTGTAGCCAGGTGGGGGTCGGGCTCCTCTCCCGGGTAACGAACGGCAGGACGAGAGCACGGAGGGTTCTGCTGCGCCAGGGGACGCTTAGGTTGGACAATAGGAGGAATTTCTTCACTGCCTGCCCTGGGAGGTGGTGGAGTCGCCGTCCCTGTAGGTGTTCGAGCAGCTGGACGTGGCACTCAGTGCTCTGGTCTGGGTGACAGGGTGGTGTTTGGTCACAAGGTTCGACTCGATGATCTCAGAGGTCCTTTCCAGCCTAATGGACTCTGTGATTCCTGTTGTGTCCTGGGATTCCTTTAGCCCTCAAAGAGCTGGATAAAGAGCTGTGTGCCTCTCGAATGCATGCAGTAGTCCCCCTGCACAGCCTTGCTCGGTGGTGCCCTTAGGAGCACCAGTTACAGAGGTTCCCTTCCTCAGTGGTGCTCAGAAAAACACTCATCATTCTGGTTTTTGTGCAGATAGAGGATCTTGTCCATCGCAACCTGCTGCCCCTGATGAGTTCTCTCCCTTTCCAGGTATGGCCTCACAGCTGCAGGTGTTCTCCCCTCCGTCAGTATCCTCGAGTGCCTTCTGCAGTGCCAAGAAACTGAAAGTGGAGCCGACTGTCTGGGATGTTTCAGGACAGAGCAGTAGTGACAAGTATTATACCCACAGTAAAAACCTCCCAGCTGCTCAAGGGCAAGCCAGCTCCTCTCATCAGGTAGCCAATTTCAGCATCCCTGCCTACGACCAGAACCTCCTTCTCCCCGCTCCCTCCGTCGAGCACATCGTGGTCACCGCGGCCGACAGCACCGGCAGCAGCGCCACAGCGTCCTTCCAGAGCAGCCAGACCCTGACCCACAGGAGCAACGTTTCTCTGCTGGAACCATACCAAAAATGTGGATTAAAAAGGAAAAGTGAAGAGGTTGATAGCAACGGTAGTGTGCAGATCATTGAGGAACATCCACCTCTCATGCTGCAAAACAGACCTGCGGTGGGTGCTGCGGCCACGACCACCACGGTCACCACGAAAAGCAGCAGCTCCAGTGGGGAGGGCGATTATCAGCTGGTCCAGCATGAGATCCTGTGCTCTATGACCAACAGCTATGAGGTCTTGGAATTCCTGGGACGAGGGACGTTCGGGCAGGTGGCAAAATGTTGGAAACGTAGCACGAAGGAGATTGTAGCCATCAAAATCCTGAAGAACCACCCTTCCTATGCCCGGCAGGGCCAGATCGAGGTGAGCATCCTGTCTCGCCTGAGCAGTGAGAATGCTGATGAGTACAACTTCGTCCGCTCCTATGAGTGCTTTCAACACAAGAATCATACATGCCTTGTCTTTGAGATGCTGGAACAGAACTTATATGATTTCTTAAAGCAAAACAAGTTCAGTCCGTTGCCCCTGAAATACATCCGGCCCATCCTGCAGCAAGTGGCTACTGCCTTGATGAAGCTGAAGAGCTTGGGTCTGATCCACGCTGATTTGAAGCCAGAGAACATCATGTTGGTGGATCCTGCACGCCAGCCCTACAGAGTGAAGGTGATAGACTTTGGGTCAGCCAGCCACGTGTCCAAGGCTGTGTGCTCCACGTACCTGCAGTCACGGTATTACAGGTAAGCACTGGCCCTGCTCACTGAACCAGGTCAGGCTGATCCTGCTGGGGGTTCCTTCTACAGACGCTGAGCTCTTGTGTCTAACTCCAGCTGAGGGGCAGCAGGAAATCATCAGCTCTGCATGTTTCCTGGAGATGTCTTCTGAAGGGTGGATGCAAGTAAATAGAATGTCTGCCTTGCGAGGGTGGCCAGGTCTGCAGCCCAGCACCTTCCTTTCCCCCCCAGATCGGTGCACTAAGTTGATTTTACCCTGTCCACTGGCCTGTGACACTGTATTGAGTGGCAAACTGGAGAAGCAGTGTGGGAGTGCTAAGCAGTGCATTTGGGGATGTCTGCCATGATTTGAAACTAGTCCATTAACCTTGGGCATTTAGAAGGGAGAGAAGTCAAAGGGATGCCAATTTCTGTTTGCTTTTGTTTCTTCTGATTCTTCATCTTTGTCTGAACCCCCTTCATGAGCGCATGACTTCCTGTGTCAACCCTGGCTCAGTCATGCTTTCATGAGACCTGCAGCTCCCTTAGAGCAGTGATGAGAAAGATCTCTGCTTCCCTTAGCAGTATGTAGAGATGTCTTCTACCCTGCTCCTGCCCAAGAATTAAAAATAAATTATGGGCAGAAACATTAAAACTCAGAAACTGTGCATAAAGCAAGCCGTGCTGTTTCTTTCAATTATTTCTCCAGCTTGGCTCTTTTAAGTGTGTATTTGAATTTAAGTAGCAGCAGACCTCAATAAATGGATGCAGAAAGAACTTCTGGCTTCAAAGGGCCAGGAGGAGGCTGTGCTGTGTTGTCAGGGCTGCTTTGGGTGGGATGTGAGCTTGCTTGACGCAAAACTCAGAACTAGTATCTAGTCCTTCCAGCTGGGACCAGACAGGAGTGAGACACCCCACCCCACCCTGTGTTTCTGCCCTGTTTGATGTCTTCCCTGCCTGCTCACTTCAGTTTTAAAGCCTGGATTATTGTAGGTTTGCTCTGTTCATCCCTCATGCTCCCTGTGTGCTTTCTCCCTTTGTTTTTGTGTTGTTTTTCTTTTTAACTCTTAACACCCACTACCAGCTTTCCATGGCATTCCTTTCATGTGATACAGACTTAATCCATTGCTCATGATCTTTGCTCAGCTTGTTGGCACCAGTCTTTCCAATTCTAAACTATTGATTGGTGTGGTGTTTTGGTAGTGCAGTTGTCCCCTGTGCCCCACAGCTCTGTGAACATGCTCGCTAAAATACTTCATCAGTTTTGTTGTTATTGCATGGAAAGAGGTGACCACTGGTCAAGAATCTGCTCTATCTGACTTGCCACACGTGTCACCAAAGCAGTTTGGAGAGGCCCATGGTGCTCTCCAGTTTCTGGTATCTCAGAAAACAGATTTAGCTGAGGAAAAGCAGTGAGGGGTGATAAGAATCTTCCAGGGGCTGCAGGGAGGGAAATTCCTGCTCCATCTGTGTGTGGGACACTGGACTCCCAGCCCCTTCCAGCTCCCTGGGGTGACTGACTCTGCCAGAAAGGCAAATAACCTGGGGTTAGGTGGCGTTGGACTGTCTGCTTGGCTGGAGTGAAGAATGCTGTGATGTGGAAATCTAGTATTTAGTGATATGTAATTAGTCTGATGGTGATGATTACTAAAATCCATAATGTAGGGATATACAGAGATGGTAGAAGCAGAAACCAGCTTGTTGTGGGAGAACTGGATTGCTTTACCCATATACACTAATATTCATATTTAGTGTTCAGATGAGTTCCAAGTTGGAATTTTTTTCAATGCTGTGTTTAATGAAAGAGCGTAGACCAATTCTTCATAAGGTTTTCTGTCAGCCATTAAAAATAAACTCTGTGCTCACATTTTAGCTTTTAATCCCTGTTGCTGACACTTAGGTCACCTCTGCTGTAGAGACCTCTAAACCAGCCACACTTGGGTGCTGCAAGATGGATTTTCTGACTTACGTACCCTTGAAGAAAAAACCTTCTTTTATTAATTCCTGTCTGTGCTGCTGGAGGTCATCCTGTCCAGCAGCCCAGCTCTCTCAGGGGCTGGCTGTCCTGCTGGCAGTGACATCTTGCTCCATGCTCAGCTCCAGCAGCACTGTCCCGTTGGGATGTCACACTGGGTTTGTCAGGACAGGTGTGTCAGGGCTGAGGCAGGATCCCTTTCCCACACAGACATTGCTGCTTCCTCTGCTGCCTGACCCCACTCAGGAGAAGCAATTCTGCTGCTCACACTTTAAAGAGTGAGTAAAAGTGCCCATGAAGGATTCTTTGGCTCTGAAGCCCATCATGGAATAGATCAGCTCTCTGCAGTGAACAGTTTCTGTGGCAATTCTAGGATGTTTCTTGCAGTAATTCCTCACCTGAAAACGAGAGTACCATCCTCAGGTGAGGTTGTTTTGTTCTTGGGGAGGATGAACAATGGAAGGAAACAGCTTGTAGAAATGAAAAATCCCTGGAACACTGATCTCCCTGTTGTACAGAGTGGGGTTTGCTCATGTCCTGTGTTACATGTGACTGTAGCCATCCAGGGAATTTTACTCAGCTCCCTGCCTCCTGGTGCTGCCTGTGTGCCTCCTGAGCACAGCCTGTGGGACTGGACAGTTTGGGCCATGAGAAGGTGGCACTGGGGGAGCTGCAGAGTGCAGGAGCATCCATTTCTCACCTCTTCTTTGGGCTCCATGACCTACTTCTGTCCCAGCCATGCTGGGCTGGGGAGCAGCAGTGCCTGCTGCCAAATCTAACTCTGCTAATCCAGCTCTGTGCTGGCCCTGCTGCTCCCTGCATTGCTGCCCTTGCACAGGCTCTGTTCCCACCATCCCAAAGCTCAGGTGTAAACACGAGGTGTTTGGAAATGCTGGGAGGGAGTCTTGCAGGTTTCTTGGGCTGCTGTGAGTCCTTGCTCTTCTGAGAGTGCCTGAGTATATTTGTCAGCTTTGGGAGGCAGTGCTCAGCAAGCATCTGTGCAAAGAGTGTTGTTGATTTTGTTTCAAAGAGCTTAAGATGGTAAAATCACTTTAATCTCTGGCAGAGCAGCTATGGAAGTGACCTCTGCCTGCTGTCCTGGTTCAGCTCACATCTCATAAGGCTGCTAATTGCAGTGGTGTAAAAGGAGATGAGAGAAATTCTGATTTCCCAGCCCTGTCCTGCAATCAGAATGAAATCAGGTGGCTCACAAGAAGTGCATT
The DNA here is from genome assembly GCA_018697195.1 of Certhia americana. Taxonomy (NCBI): domain Eukaryota; kingdom Metazoa; phylum Chordata; class Aves; order Passeriformes; family Certhiidae; genus Certhia; species Certhia americana. The sequence goes on from JAGMWU010000028.1 coordinate 4,506,411, forward strand.
TATTTAGTTGTAGGGAATAAAATATAACTTGCTATCATCATGGTATTGAGATTTAGGAATACGTGAGTTTATTCCATCCTGGAGTTAAAGACCAACAAATCTCTATTTCCATTGGAATTGGTGGGGTTTTTTTAACACACTAGAGAAGGATTAGCATGCTCTGCATATTCCTCAAGCCATCTATATTTTAGTTCATTTGCCAGTTGAAATGCAGCATTCCTTATATGAGAGGTCTGGGTCCTTTCTGAATTGGAAATTCCTGCATCAGGATAGTCAAGAGGGGCAGCACAGTTTGCTGATGATGTCTCATAAAGTAATGGAAGGGGGGCTCCTGTGTAAATATGAATTGTATTTTTTCTACTTTTGAAGAGATTCCTCTGGTTTGCACCTCTTAGCTTGTAGAAAGTTGTATCCATTCCAGCACATTTTCTTAAAATATAAATGTTAGCAGGACAGTCAGCATTCAAATATCACCTACTGCTTGTATTTGCATAATCATTTTATATTTTCACATGTGAGAAACCTTTCCAAACTGCCAGGAACAGCCAAACAAGAAGGTAGAAACAGATCAGTGTTGAGTAGAGCGTGTCATTATGTCTTAGCTTGAATGATCTATTATTCTGATTACTGAAGGTTTATCATGGCCCTGGTTTTGGGGGCTCAGATATAAGAAAATCTGAATAATAAAGAATAAATGTGAGCTCACTGCAACAGGCAGCTGGTTCAGCTGTTTATCTTTTTTTCTAGAATCTCAGACTGGTTTGAGTTGGAAGGGAGCTTAAAGCTCATCTCATCCCACCCCTGCCATGGACAGGGACACTTTCCACTGTCCCAGGTTGCTCCAAGCTCCATCCAGCCTGGCCTTTTCTGGTCTTGTGCTTTCTCAGGTGCCCTGTGCCTGAGCAGCTGGGCTGAGTACCTTTGTTTTGGAGACACCTGTGTAGATACCTAAAACAAAAGGTGTATTTGTGTCACCAGGGCACAAAGGGTGATTAATTGGGGAGTCACTTCTTGCCATGGACAAACAGTTGGGAGGCAGAGCAGTGAGGAGGGCGAGTGTCAGATTTACTGACACCTGTGCATTACACAAGCCCTGGTTTTTAGAGTTCTCTAGAGAGCTCAGAGCTGGTTTCAGAGCGTTTTTTAAAAACTGAAGTATCCATAGTGTAACAGCAGAAATGCCACACAAGCCCTGGGGCACAACCAGGAAATGGATAGCCTGGAGTTTAGTGCTTTTCTGTCTTCCTTTGCTCTCGTGTTAGTTATGCATGGTGAAGGTCAAGGCTTTCACATTTCCTGTACTTTCCAGAGTAAATTCCCACACCAGCTCAGATGGGGTTTGCAGCACCTGGGGTTTTGTGCTCTATGCAAATGTAGGACCAGAAATTCTCCTGCCGGAACAGCCTCAGTTTGTTTCGGAACTCTGTGTAGGTGAAGAGCTATACTAAAACATCCTTCTGTGTTATGAGTCAGCTCCAGAGACAGAAATCTCCCTGAAATTCCAACCTGTTAGAGAAGCAAACCCTGCTTGGAGTGTGAGGTTTTTTTATCACCTGCCTGTAAAGGCTGGGCCAGACAGGTACATTTTGCATTAGGTGTGGTTGAGTGCACAGAAACCTGAAACACAACCTCCAGCTGGGCTCTCTGCATCCATTTTAAACTCGAAACTCTCTGAGCAAACCCTGCACGAAAACCTGCTGATAGAAACCCAGCAGCTCTCTGAGGAGCTCCTTTTCCTGGCTCTGCAGGTGCTCTTCTTTCCCACATGAAGCAGGCAAGCCTACTGCAGCTGCTTACCTGGGTTCTCAAGACCTGCTCCCAGAAATGTCTCTGTTTGACAGAGCTTTTCTTCCCAATTCTGTTAGGATAGGCTGGACTGGATGATGTTGAAGGTCTCTCCATAATTCTGTGACACTGTGTGCTGTCTCAGGGACACCTCAAAGGCTGTCACATGTAATTAAACTCAAGGAGTAACTTTATGCAACTGTGATATAAAGGCCTCATAGGAACTGGGGGGGCACTGTGGCAATAAAAGAATCCACCTAAGTGATAAAAAGGTTGAGATCCACTAGGCAACCCAAGAAAACAACTTCTGCTTTAAAGTGTATAATTTATATTCACACAGATTTACTTGTGCGTGGAGGGGCTTCACCCAGAGTGGTTTACAGGGAAGAAATGCAGCTTTCAGAGTAAAAGATTTGACTTTGGCCTTTGCTTTGCTTTTCCCTTACCAGAGCTCCTGAGATCATCCTGGGTTTGCCGTTCTGTGAAGCCATTGACATGTGGTCACTGGGCTGTGTCATAGCTGAGCTGTTTCTGGGCTGGCCTCTGTATCCAGGAGCATCTGAGTACGACCAGGTGAGAGCACGTGGGGGATGTGGGATCTTCACATGGAACCATGATTTTCTGGGTTCAAACCCTCCTGACCCCCCGTGTCCTGCATCAGCTTTCATCAATGCACATTGCTGCTGTCTGAGCTCATTTTGTCTCTGTGATATTCCCCATTGTCTCTGGGCAGAGAGCACTGAGTTCTGTGTGTTTTCACTTGAGCCGAGTGCATCCTGTCCAGAAAAAGGGGCCAATTTGCAATTAACCCCTGGTTTGCAAACCCAAAAACTGTCGAAACACCTTCCTGCCAAAGCAGAAGTGAGCTGTGTGTGTCCTGCTGTGAAACACCCTCTGTAATTTCACCATGAGGGCAGTTTTTCCATGTGGGGATAGGGCAAGCCTATCATTCCTGCCCTGTTAATACCTACAGCAACCCTCAGTTTTTATGCAAAGTGTGAGCCTCTAGCTGTCTTTGGAATCCAAGGGCAAGACTCTTGAGAGGCATCTTGAACTAATTAGTCCTTTCTGTGGATACTTGGCATTATTACCTGGCCTAGTCAGTGCCTATAAAAGGACAAAAAGTCTGTGAGAGGGTTTTTTTTTCAGAGTTGCTTTTCCACTGGGGGTTTTGTGGTGGGATCTTGTTACAGTGCTTGGTATGGTTTTCCTGATGTGATAAAATACATGAAAACTTACTAAGTTTGAAAACTTACTTGTCATGTGTCTTCCCAGCACTGTAAATTTCCAAAGGAAACACACTGGTACCTTAATGAGCAGAATGAGTTAGAAGCTAGCTGAAGAAGGAAGGGCCTGGTGGTTTCCTTGTGCACTGAGTTTTGTGTAATTCTGAGAACCTTATCTGCTCATGTAGGTGGCTGGGGAGGAGCTGCTTTTTCCATTGCTTAATGAGAGGATTTTGCAGCCCTCTGTGAGGTGTGACTTCATGGGGTTCGTTTTGATGTCTGAGTTTTCCTTGAAGACTGGGGGTGACTTGGCTTTCATATTTTCTGAGATTCTGCAGCAGCAAGTGAAAGTTGAGGTGGAACTTGTGAGGGGACCTCTCCAAGAATGAGTTCCTGGGCTGGCATGGGATTTGCAGCTATTTTTTAAGACACTCTTTGGTTGTAAAGCAGAAGTCATGTCCTGTAAAAAATAGAACTGCTACCTGAATTATTGTGTAGACACAAGAAATATTCACGTGCAGACACTTGGATCCACCCTGGCTTAATTGAAAAGTGAGCCCATCAATTCATGTGATCACAAGCTGTGACAGTGCCCTGTTTTGGCACAGTGGCATAGCAGGAGTTTGGCAAATAAGAAATGAGACATGCTGAAGGATCTGTAATTGATGGTTTGATCAAGACACAGTTACCTTAACACTGTGGAGTTTTTCATAAATTTGCTATTTTCTTTCCTTTTGAGCACACCTTTTTATTTGTTAGCTTTTTACCAGTGTCTTATCAATACCATCACAAGGATTCAGGTGCTTTCTCCAAAATTCTGAGCCATATTTTTTAACATGTAAAAATAAGTATATTAAATGTGTTTGAGGGTATTTGGTCTTGGGTTCTTGGTCAGTGAGAGCTTTGTCATGACATTATTCTGAAATTGTGTTCCTAGCATATTGTTTAGGTAGGCACAGCAATATAATTGCTTGGATAATTATGCCTTTAATTACATATACATACATGATAAATTCTGATATTTTCCCCTCAAAATATATATTTCTTACACTGTTTAATGTCTTAAAAGCCTACAGTTGTTTATATGTACATTAGCAAAGAATATTTCCATGAAATAAGAAAGATGCATTTACAACCTAAAATTTCTGCATGATTGCAAAAGTGGCTTTATAAATACTTGAGATGGTCCCTTTAATTTTGCAGTTTTGCATATCTGGGCAGTCTTTCTTTACAGGTAATTTCCTATTAGCTGTGAACAAACCTGGCTGTTAATTACCCCATTAGCTGTGTATTCTTCATAGTGGGAGTCCTCACTCTGGTAATTTTCTTTCCTAGATTCGTTACATTTCACAAACTCAAGGCCTTCCAGCCGAGTATCTTCTCAGCGCGGGAACGAAAACAAGCAGGTTTTTTAACAGAGATCCAAATTTGGGATACCCACTGTGGAGGCTCAAGGTTTGTCTGTCTCTCCCATCCCCAATTCTCTTTTGCTCCTTGAGGACTCGATAGAAATTCCCACCCAGTTTTGGTGTGCTGTGAAAACATTGTGAGTGAGGATTGGCTTTGAAACGTGGCTGATTCAGGGGAGCTGTGCAGATCTCCTGCTGCTGCTCTGACAAAAGCAGCAGTGCATGATAGCACCAGCAAGGAGTGGGTGTTCCATCACTGAGATAATGGGTGCTTATTATGGGCTGCTCATTCTCAGGGAAGTGTGTCATCTTGTTGTCATCTCCTGACAATCCAACCAGTAAAATACGGAGTATTTCATGATGGGTTTGTTAGTTTAATAGGAATTTGGTTATGGGCTGGCAGAGGACAGGAAAGAATGGGATTTAGGCCTGATTTGCCTTTAAATCTGAGCAGCAAAAAGAAGAGAATTTTGCCTTTCTTCTTTGTAGAAGAGGGATTTAAAATATTTATAGCCTCTTCTCTTCCTAAATCAGAAACCTTCAGTTCTTTTGGCTAATGCACTACCCAAGGAAGCCTTGAAATGAAGTCATCCTGTTCTTAATTCAGCTTTGCAATGAATGATCTTTCCAGCTGAGGGAATGGGATCCCAGGGCTCTTTGGGTTTGACCTGCTGGTGTGTGGTGTGTCTGAAAGCAGCAAATGATCATCTGCCTCAGCAATTTCTTGCTTTTTCCTTATCAATATGCAATATCTGAGTTTATACTAACGTTTTCTTTTATAGACCCCAGAAGAGCATGAGTTGGAAACAGGAATAAAATCTAAAGAAGCTCGGAAATATATATTCAACTGTTTGGATGATATGGCGCAGGTGTGTGGGGATCTTGGGATACAGAAAACTCATTAATTTTTCACATTTAATTTAGTAACTTTCATTTTTTAGTTGATCTCTAAAAATGAGGCACCTGTGCTGGAGCACAACTTCCACTGGCAGTTCTGAGCACTGATGGAGGTTTACCATGGTGCCAATTTGCATCAGAAATCAGTGGATTAAAAGTAATAAAAATGTTAAGTATGAACCTGTTTGAAATATTTTGTGTTTTCTTATGCCTCAGTGTGTTAGACAGGAGTGTGCCCAGCCTGTTCCCTGTATAGCAGAGCAGTAGGAGAGCTGAGCCCCTTCAAATGCATTTGTAGGAATAAACATCTTGTTTGACTTTGGAAATAGTGACAAAATCTCCAGATCATTCTTATTTTCATTCTCTCTTTAGAGGTAAAATGAAGGAATATCTGAGTGATTTTAATGTCATGTGGCCTTCAATCTTAAATATCAATTTTGTATCGCTTTTTAGCTGTTACCATCAGGTTACATTTGTGCAGGGAAGGTGGAATCGTTCTGGCTTGCCAGCCCCTTAGAGAGTCCCCCAAAACATGAGGGCATTTTGCCAGTGAAATGAAGCCTGGTTGATCCCAACTCCTTGTTGAGAAGAGAATTCCATGTACAAGTTTGACTTTCTCTCCTAGAATGAGCAAGGGAAAGGTGTTGTGTTACATCTGTAATACCTGAAATTAGTCTGGCTAAGAGACAGAAGTGCTTAATAAATATTTCTGTGTGATGGAAAGTTATTGAATTGTTAGGCAGCAATGAATTTGATGCTTTTGTGAACTGCTCCTGTTTGATTTTCCAGGTGAATATGTCTACAGACTTAGAAGGGACCGACATGTTGGCAGAGAAGGCTGACCGAAGGGAATACATTGATTTGTTGAAGAAAATGTTGACAATTGATGCAGATAAGAGAATTACTCCACTGAAGACTTTGAACCATTCGTTTGTTACAATGGCACATCTGCTGGACTTCCCCCACAGTAACCAGTAAGCTCCCTTGGATGGGTTGTTTTGTTTCAGGATTTGCTGGAATCACAGAGCAGCACTTCCCAGCTTTCTGTCACTGCTGTTTTCTGCAGTTCCTGGCTGATCTGAAAACAGCAGTGGCATGTGTAAGGAATGGAATGTTCATAAGCTTCCTTTTCATGTTTTAGGACATTCTTTGTTGGTTTAAAAGAACCTAAACCTAAAGCACGTGCATAAAGTTGGGAATCTGTCACATCTGTGTCCTGTTTCTACAAATCTGATGTTTTCCTTCTGTCATTCTGTTCCAGTGTGAAATCTTGCTTTCAGAACATGGAGATCTGCAAGAGAAGAGTGAACATGTATGATACAGTGAATCAGATCAAGAGCCCTTTCACCACTCACGTTGCTCCTAACACAAGCACAAACCTGACAATGAGCTTTAACAACCAGCTCAACACAGTACACAACCAGGTAGAGCATCTTTCACCTATTTTATCCTAATCAAAGACATGGAATAGGCTGCTTTGGTGCCTTCAGGCCAAAATTTAAATTACTCTCCAAAATTCATAGTCTTGTCTCAAAGTCTAATTTTCCAAAGCTCAGGCCAAGGAGCCTCTTTACTTCATGTATTGAAAATTTGTTAGTTCAGCAACATAAGTAAATAGGGTGCAATTTGTGTTTTTTGTTCTGTGTTGTCTTAAGCCTTTTACCTCAAACATTTTCCAGGTGCTTTCCTCCTGGTTTAATATTGATGGTTCCTGTTGTTTGTTTTACAACAAAGAAAGATAAGATTACAAGAGAAAAGTGATTTTTTTGTTTATTTTTCTAGGCCAGTGTGTTGGCTTCCAATTCCACTGCTGCTGCTACTCTTTCCCTGGCCAACTCAGACGTCTCCCTGCTCAACTACCAGTCTGCCCTGTACCCATCCTCTGCAGCCCCAGTGGCAGGAGTGGCTCAGCAGAGTGTTTCCTTGCAGCCTGGAACCACCCAGATCTGCACACAGACTGACCCCTTCCAGCAAACCTTCATTGTTTGTCCCCCTGCTTTTCAAAGTAAGCTGAGAACCCTTTGTGTGGTGCTGTGGTTTCACTTGAGGCAGAGGTTGTGATTTGCAGTAAACTGAGAAAACCCTGACTTGAGCAGAGCTCTCTGTGGGTGTCACACAGGCCTCTTGCATCAGATGGAAGTGCAGAACCAGGTCAGACATGTGCAGGCAGCTTGATTCCCTTCCAGGTCAGGCTGGAACAGGTGACAGGATCTTGCCTGCCTGGGTTGCAGGCTCCAGCTGGTTGCTCGACCAGTTTTTCCCCCCAAACTGAACACAGCAGCATTCCACAGAAAGCAGGGAACAGAGGAGCCAGACCTGCCTGAAAATCGGTGTGTCTTGCTGTGTTTGTTATCTCAAGAACAAATATCTGGCGTTTGAGTCACAGTTCCCAGCCCTGATGCAGGATTTTGCTACCAGCAGATTGTCACAGGTTGTGGGTCAGTGAGTTTAGCACAGGCAGCTCTGTTCATGCCTCTGTTCATCCTCAGGGTTCTGTAGTTATGCTGATACCTGGATTGTTTTAGCCTGGAGGGTTATTTGTGATATGGGAACTGTTGGTGTAAGGCTTGAACTTTAAACTTGTCTCAAGCAGGTTGGAATTGGGAGTCTGTTACTGTTCCTGCAAACCAGACTCCACAGAGCCAGGCTGGTGAGGGCTGCTTGTCCCTCATGGCCCTGCAGGATCCCAGGATGCAGAAATATTTACTTCAGCTGGAGTTTTTCTGGGATTTTGTCAAAGCTTTCCTATCCCGTAATCCAACCCTATCCTCTGCCCTTACCTAATAGGAATTTGATTTTTGGAAACAAATGAAAGAATAATGAAGCAGCTTAGTGATGTGTCTTCTCCTCCACAGCTGGACTTCAGGCAACTACAAAGCATTCTGGGTTCCCAGTCAGGATGGAAAATGCTGTCCCAATTGTGCCACAAGCACCTGCAGCGCAGCCACTGCAGATCCAGTCTGGAGTTCTCACACAGGTAAAAAAAAATCACCCCAAACCCCTCATAGGCTCAACTGCAATTCCACCATCCAGGAGAACCTGCCTGAGTTCAGGGGGTTCTCAGGACACTCTAAAAGGTTAAATGCAGGTCACTTCTAAGACAGTATTTTCTTATTTGTTTTGTTCTTCTGGAATATTTGAAGTCTGAGCTATTTTATGTCATTGTGCCTCCCTGGTTTTAGGAGTTTGATTTAATAATGGGAATAAATACGTGGTTTTCAGCTGCTAAAAACAGGCTGTGTTTTTCAGGCATGGACACTGCCTTACAGGCAGTGCTGGTCATTTTTGCCTACACTTTAAAAACGTGGCAGGAGAAATCATTGCTGTGAGAAGGGAGATCACGGTAAACAGAAGTGACAACACAGATTACTCATGCTGAAATTTCATCTTTAAATCAACAAAATTATTTCTGAATCCTTCTCAGCTAGTTGCATTCTTAGTGTGAATTAATGTGTAGCAATGACGTATCTGTTTCTGCAGTTTGCAGTTTAAGCAACGTGCAATACCAAAATTCACAAATCATTCTAAAAATGCTGTTTTAAATATTAGTAATGTGTCATAAATTAAAACCATTTTAATTTCCATAAAGTAATGCTTTAATATACAATAAGTGCCTGGTGATTCACAAGTTTTATTTGCTGAAAATTTGTAGTTGCCTTTATAATTAAGTGTATTTTTATTTATTTGCATATTTTTAGTTTCTGCTGGCATTAACATGTACTCTGTTAGTTTTACTCTTCAGGCAGTATATTGCACTTACTGACCTTCCTGTAGAGGAGTAATTTTTAGTTTGTTCAGTCTAAATATTTAGGTGGCATTCTGTGATTGCTGGTTTCTTTAGCATTAATGATACAGTCACAGTATCCAAAAAGCAGAATCCACTCGAAGGCCCACCTGAATCTAAGAGTGCAAATTGTATGCCAAGAATCTAATTTTAATTAGATGTTTGATGGACTAATACATGTCTGGGTGGTTTCATCACAGATAACTTTGCTGTTTCCTGACACCAAAGACCTGCTGTGCCTTCCATGAAATCCCATAGTTTCCCTTTTCTCAAGAGTTCCGTGTGTGGATTTGAGGGTCTGACAGCAAGTGCAGGGAGATGCCCGGGGTGCAGTCTGTGCTGTGGCTAGTGCAGCGTGGCTGTCACTTGCCCTCTGGGACCCAGGAAAGTGCGAGTAGCTGAACTCACTTTGACTTTTGAGCTGTGTCATCAGAGACTCTGTCCCCAAATTTTTCCCAGCTCATTTTGACTTTTGAGCTGTGTCATCCGAGAGGTCCTGTCCCCGAATTTTTCCCCACCTTGTTTTGACCTTTGAACTGTGTCACTGGACTGGAGGTTCCCAGTTCCTCGAGCTCTCCTCAGGGCTGTGAAGGTGCCTGTGGAGGAGCTGCAGGGTCTGGGTGTTGGTGTTGGTGTGGGTGCGTCCCTTCCCTGGCCCTGTGGCACCCTGTGGGTGCCCCTCGCCTGGCCCTGCGCCCAACGCACTGACCTGCACTTACCTGCCTCAGCTCGTGTGTTTCACTCACTGCCTGATCTACATTTCAGGGAAGCTGTACACCACTAATGGTAGCAACTCTTCATCCTCAAGTAGCCACCATCACGCCGCAGTATGCGGTGCCCTTTACCCTGAACTGCGCAGCCGGCCGGCCGGCGCTGGTCGAACAGACGGCTGCAGTACTGGTAATTGCCTCCCTTGATTGTGTTCACTAACTGAGTTTTTGTTTTAACTTAGACTTGCAGAGGGCATGGAAGCATGTGCCATCTTGTGGCTGTGTTCTTGCTACATCTTAATGTCTTGTTGTTTTCCTCCCCAACATTGCTGAAGCACTGTCTGACTCTGACGTTTAGTGTGGCTCTGTAAAGAATCCAGATCCATTGACTATTGCCTTTGCTAGCCTAGCATTGAAAGCTCTTCTAAACTAGACCCTAGAAGAGTTGTAATCGTTCTTGTTCTTTGCTTACTCTCCTATCTTTGCCTTTTGATTGTGGAATACAAAGGAATCAGTCTTTAGCTTGACTCTGCTACAGGTACCTGGATGGCCAGAACTTGACCTACTTGGCAAGTTAGCTCCATATTTTGTTTGCAACACGTGTAAAGCTGCTTTGTATGGAGAAATGTTTCAGACCATTAAGCACAGGCTAAAATCCCTAATGACAGCAAATCCTTTAATGTATTGCTCTAGCAGTTGATTTCTTTTAACCTCTGTTGAACATTGACAATAATTTTCTGGCCTTTTGTTATTTATAGCCAATCACATGTAGCTTGCTTCATCCAGATAAAGATTCTGTTCCTCACAGATACTTTCAGTTGATATGTATTTCTTGGTTGAAATTAAAGGTGAGCTGTAGTATCCAAAATGGCAATAGCTAGCTTTTAGGTCATTTGGACCAATTTTAAAAAAGGCTGGGGGAAGGGAATGAACACACCTTTAAGAAGTGTATGTTTGCAAAATTGTCCTCTTCTGTATTCTGGCACCTGCATCAGAACAACTTTGCAAATGCCACAAAGAAGTCATTGTAAAACTCCAGAATCAGATCAGTGAAGCTTATGAAAACATTGCAGTGCACTGAAGTGCTGGTATCCTCACATGTCCTTCAAAGCACATTCCATTGTGTGAACCATGTTGTTTCTTGTGGCTTTAAAGTGGTAGTTTGAATGTCATTTTCTTCCGAGAGGGAGGCCTCTGCTGAAGTGGAATTTGCTCAAGTCATACCTGTCCTGAAATTTAAGCCCACTCATTTGAGTTCTTGTTGAACCAAGTGAGCTGCTCCCTGGTTCTGGGGATGGGAAGGCAGGAGAGTGAGGTTCTCCTGGTCACAGCTCTGAGCTAAACAGACCCAGGGGTGCTTCTTCTTTCCTCCTGTTGAATTTTGATTGCTGAAAGGCTGCAATCTGGGCTCCAAAAACTGCAAGGGGTGACTGTAGCAGAGCTTGGGACACAAGTGAGTTGTTAGTGATGTTTTCCAAAGTGTATTTGGGCTTTGATTGACCAGGCAAATTCTGTTCTGCTGTGTGTGTGCAGTGGATTTGAGGTTCAGCTCCCCTGTGCAGCACTGGGGATCAGAGCTGGCTGTCTCCAGACTCTGAGCCTGCATTCTGAGTTTCTCTGGAGGACCTGACTAGTTCTGTTTGGATTCTGGGAGCCTTTGGCGTGAATTTGCTCACCTTTAGTGCTTCCAACACTTCTCCCTTGCTGCTTCCCCTGAGTTTGCATTAGCCATTTGCTAAGCTTTGCATATTTTTGTCCTTCCTCTGTCAAAACAGTTCGTCGCTTGGAAGGCCCGATTTCTGCCTCTCATTGGGAATTTATATCTTGCTGTATTAAACTCTCTGCTTTGTCTTGTGCAGGTGTTGGCTTTTGGAAAGACGCATGGTGTGACTTTTAACATATTTCTCTTTTTATTTTTTATTTTTTCAATGTTATTGTTGTTGTTATTATTATTATTCCGCTTATGTTGGCAGAGGTTTTAGCAGCTCTCTGCTTTGAAGGCTTCTTGTTTGGAACTGGTATTTGTACTAAGTGGATCTGTTACTTGCAGAAATATTGAATTTGAATCAGCAGGTTTTGTAGTTTAAGCTGCAGGAGAGAAAGCCATGTATTATCAAAATCATGGAAATATTACACTGTCAAATTTATTTGGACAGGGACATTGATAATATTAATGAATTGAACCTGCCCTCATGTAACTAAATTATCTCTCAGTGTGGTTTTTCTTAAATGCTTCAGTTAAGGTGGGTGAATTTCCACAATAATGACACCATCTCAGCTCTCTCAGTGTGATTCCTGCAAGGCAGAAAAGCAGAAAGGACCAAATTGTTTTCATATTTTGGGATTTTTCAGCAGAACAGTGGTGTAAGTTCACATTCAAAAACGGTCCAGAGCAGTGCTGCTGCACCTGGCAGTGCAATACCTGGCTGCATGTGCAGCACAATATGAACACTGTTTTCTCCAGGTGACAGCAGTGATAAAAGAGATTAGCAAAATGTAGGGGAAGCTCATTCCTCTGGTTTTCTTGTCCTTGGGAAAACGTGCTAGGATGAGCTGTATCTCTGCAAGCTAACAATCCACCCCAGTGAACTTATTGCTTGGACAAATCTCTGCCTGCCCCTGCAGGAACTGAAGCCTAGTGAGCCTCGTGTCTGTGTTTGTTGTTTTGCAGCAGGCCTGGCCAGGGGGAACCCAGCAGATCCTGCTCCCTTCCACCTGGCAGCAGCTCCCAGGGGTTGCTTTGCACAACTCTGTCCAGCCAGCGGCCGTGATCCCAGAGACCATCGGCAGCAGCCAGCAGTTGGCTGACTGGAGGTAGGGATTGCAGGGCTCCAGCTCCCTGCCAAGTGGGAATACATCCATCACAGTGCCTCCCTTTCCCCTCAGGGGCTCGCTGCAGCTCGTGGTTCCTGCAGTGTAGTCATGGGATTTGGGTTTCTTGTTTTTTCTCTGCTCCAGGAATGCACATTCCCATGGAAATCAGTACAGCACTCTCATGCAACAGCCATCTCTGCTGACCAACCACGTGACACTGGCCACAGCACAGCCTCTGAATGTTGGGGTTGCTCATGTTGTGAGGCAGCAGCAGAGCAGCAATGTGCCAGCAAAGAAGAACAAGCAGCCAGCACCGAGCACAGCCAAGTAAGGATTCCATTGCTTACTTTCCCAGTCCTAGAAAAGACACGAGTTTATTTGTGGAGGTTGCCTTTTTGATGTGAAAAATTCATCTTCTGATCACAGAGGCATTGAGGGTGTAACTTTATTGTGCTACAGTTACATTTAAAGATGTCTTGGAAAACATCTTTGTGCTGTAGTCACTGATTTAAATTATATTAATGCCAGTGAGTGCAAGGACATGGTTGACCAAGTGCTTTAGTGTCCTGATCAGAGGGATTTTACACTCCCGGGGTGTTGGTGCCATAGCAAGGCAAATGACAGAATTATTGAATGGGGGGTGGCAGTTTCTGGCAGTGTTCAGATGGATCAGTCCCATCCAGAGCAGCCCTGAGTGCCTGTGGCTGTGGCACTTTGCTGTTTGCACTGAGCTTCTGTTTCTGTACGTATGTTTATGCTCCTATATTCCTAATGCTGTTTGTCCGAGCCTCTGACCTGGAGCTGAATCCTGCTGTGCTTTTCCTGCAGGCCCAGCTCATCTCTAGAGCCTGTGCCCACCCAAGTGTACTCTCTGATTGGGAGCAGCCCCCTGCGCTCCACCTCCTCCTCCTCCAACGTGCTCGTGCCCGTGCAGGAGCAGCACCAGCCCATCGTCATCCCTGACACTCCAAGCCCCCCTGTCAGTGTCATCACCATCCGCAGCGACACTGATGAGGAGGAGGACAGCAAATACAAACCTGCCAGGTGGGGATGTGCATTTAGCCTGTACTGAGCCTGGGCTGTGCTGGGCTCAGCTCACACATCAGGGAGAGTTGGCAGCACCATGTGTGAGCCCTGGGCAGGCTCGGAAGAGCTGCATAAGACAGAATATTGCCCATCACATCTCTGTGTTGTTGTGCCTGTAGTAAATCTGAGTTTTATCTGACACGGAGGGAGGGTGTGAGATCCCAGAGGGGGATCTGTAATCCAGTGGACAAATCTAGAATGTTTCCCACTTGCATTTTGTCTGTTTTTCCCTTGCAGTTTGGGTATGAAGCAGAGATCCAATGTCATCAGCTACGTCACTGTTAACGACTCCCCTGACTCAGACTCGTCCCTGAGCAGCCCCTATGCCCCAGACCCGCTGTCCTCGCTCAGGAGCACTGGGGGGGCCCTGGAGCTGCCCAGCAGAGCTGCTGCCGACAGCTCCAGCTCCCGCACCATCATCGTCCCACCCCTGAAAATGCAGCTCAATGACTGCATTGTGGCCACCCAGGCTTCAGGTGGGTATCTCAGTGTGCTTTGCCAAGGCTCGGGTGCTCTCCTGTCCCTGTGATGCCTTCATCCTCACAGTTTTGGACTTTGCACAATGGGTCTTTCTCAGCTTTAGGTTTCACAGCTGCTGTTCTGAAAGCCTTGGCCTGTTTTTGTAGTCATTGATAGATTTACCTCTCATTTACAATTAGCTGCATTTAGGAAGATGTGTAAACATTCCTGATGGTTTCTTAGTCACATTTGAAATTGTAATTAAAGCAAAGTCTCTGTGACAGAAAGAGTCAGTTTGGTGTTCAGAGCTGGCTACCACCAGCGTGGGAAGGGGAGGAGTGGACTAAGCTTGTGGCATCTTCCAGGCATCCTGAGCAGCACCAGTAAGACCAAGCCAGTGGCCTCAGTGAGCGGGCAATCGTCAGGATGCTGCATCACACCCACGGGGTACCGCTCCCACCGCGTGGTCACCAACGGCGTGCAGCCCCTCAACCTCAGCCAGGTGAGCCTGCCTGCCTCTGCTGGCCCCAGGGGTGCTGCAGAGCTGCTTTAGAAACCTGTCAGGCAGGGAGGAAGGCTGCCTTGCAACAGGATCAGTAGTTGCAAGTGCTAATTCTTTAGGGCTGGTTCTCTCCTGGGGTGGTGCAGGGTGGGACAGACTCTGTGAGGAGTGCAGGGAGGTTTCTCAAGGCAAAGGATTTGTTCCTGTACCAGAGGGCTGCAGAAGGAAGTGTGGTTGTGTCCACGGTTTCTCTTTGTGCTCCCTGTCACTCCTGACTTACAGCAAGTCCTTCTTGCCACTCGGGAAGGTGACACCAAGATCCAGCTGTTGAATTAGAGTAACTTTGAAGGCACAGTATGAGGAAATCCTTTAGTTCTTTACCTTTCTCTAGACCTCACAGAGTTCCAACCAGTAGATTAAGACTGGACTTTATCTCCCAAACTAACACTTGACGCCTGGCATCTTTGAATGTTTCAATTCAGAGATCAGTTTCACTTCATTTTGTGTTCATTTTGATCTCTGGGTCACACTGCAGCCTCTCAGAGGAGAGGGAGTGTTGTTACCCCTGCAGTTCACTGGTGTGGGCACCAGACAGGTTTTGTGGTGCTAAAGTGGGGCAGCCCCGGTGCCACCCTTCTGACGTGCAGAGGAGTGGATGTGTGAGGAGTTCTGGGGCTGGGTCAGATCCAGGACCTGCCTGCTCTTGTCCAGCTGTGGTACCCCTGAGTGGCAGTTTGGCCCCATTGTAGAGAAGTGTAACCTTTGTCCCCGTGGCAGTGCCATCACCTTCTCAGATCTGCGGGAGGGTGTCACGAGGGAGGGTCTGCAGGTGTGTCAGGGAGGATGGAAGTGTCCATCACGGGGCTCTGGCTGCCCCTTGCTCACCTGAGCACGGCCACTAACCTCATTTACTCCCTCCCCTTGCAGAACCAGCAAACCACAGTGCTGGCCTCCCAGGAGAGAAGCGGCAATGCTGTCCCACGCCGGCAGCAAGCTTACGTGGCCCCCCTCACATCAACGATTTCTCAGGCTCCCTACACCTTCCAGCACAGCAGCCCAGTGCATCCCCACCTGGCAGCAGCCACGGCCAGTGCCCACCTGTCCAGCCAGCCCCACATGTACACTTATGCCCCCAGCACTGCGGCCACGCTGGGCTCCACCACGTCCATCGCCCACCTGTTCTCCCCGCAGGGCTCGTCGCGCCACACGGCCTACGCTGCCCACCCCAGCACCCTGGTGCACCAGGTCCCTGTCAGCGTGGGGCCCAGCCTGCTGACATCTGCCAACGTCCCCCCCGCCCAGTACCAACACCAGTTCGCTCCCCAGTCCTATATTGGTGCTTCCAGAGGATCTGCTATTTACACTGGATACCCGCTGAGCCCCACCAAGATCAACCAGTACTCCTACTTGTAGTTCCCAGAGAAGCACTGTCCTGCGACGGGCTGGAGAGGTTGGTGGAGGATTTCAGGTGAACCTTTGCCTGGGAATGACTGCCTGGTTCGTGTTTCTCCCTGATCTGGTTGTATGTTGTTCCCAAATGTCTCTGGTGAGTTCAGTCACTAACTGAGCAGCATGCTTTGTTACCAGTACGAGGGTCACTAATTAAGTTTTTAAAATTTTACTTACTTTTTATAGATGCTTTTAAAAAATTCATGGTCACATTTATTTAAAATTGTTCTGTTGTGCTAATCAAAAGGGGTGTCAAATCAGTGTCTCAGAAGACAGATCCTGATGTCTTTTTTAACTTGTGTAACTTAAACAAAAAAAATTTGCAGATTCTATTTTAGCAGCTTGCACAAATCTACATTGCCACTAAAAGTGTAGTGCATGTTTATCTCATTATGTTGCTGGGGCAGTTTCAAAATCAGATTTACTATTTTAGCATCTGTTCTCTAATTCACTTTGTCTTTAACAAATTGCTGGTTCTGCAAAAGCCATTACATCTCCACATGTGTTTCTGTCAAAGGTGTTTTGTTTACTCCTCTGCTTTGTTTAAGGACTGGTAGAGGCAGCTGCCTTATGCCAGCAACATGATACATTCAGGAGTCCTGTAAACCCTGGAGTCTGCTTTGTTTTCTCAAAAATTCTCCATAACCCAGCTGAATTTTTGTTGTGTTCGTTGCAGAATTCTTCTAAGTGGTTCAAACTGTATTCAGGATCTCACTGTGTGACAGAGCTCAGCAGCTCTGTCAGGGTGTTGTTGTTGTTGTTGTCTCCAGTTGAGAGTGAATAATGCAGCATTGCTCTAAAATTTGGTTTCTGCAGCTTACTAGATGCTGGCCCTATAATGGAGCTGGATTCCTTCACAGAAGCACAGGGCTTTGCTTTGTTCTGTTTTTCTTAATATTTTTGCCTCACGTGAATCATTTAGGAGGGAGATGAATTTGAAATACAATGAAACATCACTGTATTGATGTGTACAGCTTTTTATACTCCTGTGAGCGTATCCTCCTGGATATGTCAACAGCTACTCTAAAGCGCTCTTAATAAGACTTGTAAACAGTACGTGCATGTAGGAATTGCAACAAAAAAAAAAGAAAAAAAAGAAAAAACAAGACAAAAAAAGAGAAAGAAAAAGAAAAAAAGAAAAAAAAAAATCCAGATTTTAAAGTTTATTACTGAATTTAAAACTATTTTAGAAGTTTTGTATTGGTGGTGTTTTAATATTTTACAGAAAATGAAATATGTACATATTGATTAGAAAAATATAACAAGCAAAACTTCCTGCTAACCCCAAATGTTCTGTCTTTGTAATCAAAATGTGTAGTGATTATACTTGAACTCTGTACTTAGTGTTTGTCTAATTCTTAAACGTTCCTGGGGATGGAAGTGTTGTATCCTTTGTATTTAAACCAAAATGAATTGATTCATGTTGGAATGTATGTGATATAATGCAATGGTTAGAGCTCATCACTGTAGCACTGAGAGAGGAGTAGAGCTTCACGAGAGGAAAGGATACCTTGGATTTGTTTTGCACAGGTATGTGTGATGAAGAGTTGTTTGGTGTGTCCCCTTATTGTAGTGCCTTAAATGATGATGTAGTGTGACTAGAGTTTACAGTGAGCTTGCCTTACGAGGGACCAGCAAGCCCCCGTCGAATTGAAGCAATTCACCCACCCAGCTTTCCCCAGCCAGAGCAGCAGGATGGTGCAGAGCCCTCTCCCTGTCACCGCTCTCATCCCAGCTCCGTTCTTGTTCCCAGTGAAGCGATGTCCCCCCTTGAAGCTTTCCCTTGAAATGGCACATGTACTGTTAGTGTCTGTCAGTGCATTTCGAATAAAGGTAGTGCTGGGAATGCATTGGAATGTTTTAGTCTAATATTGCAGAAGTGATTAAATACGTGCAATCACTTTTATTAGGTTTAGTGTAGCGTTACCTTCCCCCACAGGAATAGCAGACGTGTCGTGTAAAATATTGCTAGCTTGGTGATAGAATATTTATACCAAAGAGAGCCTGCTGTAAAGCACATAATACCATTAAAAAGTTTTATAATGCTACTGCTAATGTGGAGTTGTTGGGAGGGTCTGTCAGCTGTAGCCCTAGTTAGTGTTCAGAGGAAATACTCACTTTGGATAATCAGTGCAGGTTTTGGACTACACTTCGTTTTCTTGGGTCCCTTGTACTAGGAATTATTTCTCACCTAACACATAAAGTATCTTGTCCAAAAAAAGGATGATATAAACTGGATTGAGCAGTCGTGTTACTGCAGCAATAAGAGGTTTGGTAACCTTGAACCCCAGTTTATGTGCCGTCCCCGTGGGAAGGAGGCCAGTCCCGACCTGGCTGTGGCAAGAAATGCCCAAGGCATTTCTGCAAGCTCACGTTCCTGCTGGAAGGAAGCCTGGACTGGCCAGAGGTGGATGGGCTAGGGAGGGATGGAGGGCTGTGGAGCTGGGTGGTAGCATTAGCCCACGTTGATGTTCAGTGTGTTTGTGGTCGGAGCACTTCCGTGAGCCTGCGGAAACCCAACCTTGCTGTGCCACGTCGTTGCTGCAAACGATGCTGTTTGTTGCTGTAGGCACTTTCTTGCTTTTTTTGACATTGCTTGTGTTCAGTACTTGCCTTGAGATACCTCTTGGGTACAGAGTTGTGCCTTTCCACCGAAAGGCAAAGCGAGCTCCAACTCCCTGTTTCACAAATAGGACTTCATGGAAAACCCTTCACTAACAGGAAAAAGAAAAGAAGACCTCTAGCAAAATCTGCTA
Source organism: Certhia americana (assembly GCA_018697195.1). NCBI lineage: Eukaryota > Metazoa > Chordata > Aves > Passeriformes > Certhiidae > Certhia > Certhia americana. Next base: position 4,525,288 of record JAGMWU010000028.1, read on the forward strand.
ATAATTTTGAGAACTTGCCCACTTTCCCCTAAAAAAAGCAGCTTGAAATGTCCATTTAGAGACCTTGTAGCAAGGTAACAATCCCAATCAAATGTTTTCCCAAAGCATGGTGTCATCTCCTCCACTGCCCGAGTTCCCAGAAATGTTGGAACAGGGAGGATGAGATGGAAATGATGTTGGTAAAATCAAACATGCTCCATTTGGAACAAGCTGTCAAACAATACCCCGAAATTCCTCTGTGATACACAGCAAACCCACCCCAGCAGGGCCAGGGCCTCCCAGTCCGGCCCCAGTATATGGTGCCCAGTGTAGGTGTATTGTGTTCTGCTCTAAGGAGATACATCCCTTCTTCCCTTGCATATCCAGCCTCAAATTGGGTTCAAGAATTGACTCTCCTCATTGTCAGAGCCTGCTACTCATTTTTGGAGAGAAATCTGCTATCTCTGGATAGGAATTGGCATCCTTTAATTTTCTTTACAACTAGTTTGGGATTCACCTTTGGAATATTTGATAGCCGTGGTCCCAGCTAGGATTGTCTGTGTGATTCTTGAGCTGTTCAATCAGTTTTCTCTTATCTGACCTGTGTTTGCAGCGGTGATAGCCCCTGCAGAGGCAACTCCTGAGGCTTTCCTGCTTAGCACCTAATTGATGGGATGCAGTAATTTACCTCTGACTCAGCAATTTCTTTTAGAACATGAAACTAAATTGCTTCTAAATGACAGGATTGGCACAGCCCTGCTTTCTTTTTTTTAATTTTATTTAAACTTCTGAATGGTGCCGCATGTCCACATGGTTGTTTGTTGCTAAACTTTATATAATGTGTGATTTCAGATTCAGCTTGAACTATATCTATCTCACTACATGTAGCAGTACATTATATGTAATGTTAGTATTTCTGCTTGAATCCTTGATATTGCAATGGAATTCCTACTTTATTAAATGTATTTGATATGCTAGTTACTGTGTAAAATTTAACTTTCTTTTATGGTTGTGCTCTTCCTTTTTACAAGCCGCTAGATACAGGTAGTTTCTGACAATTACTGATCTATGTTTGTATTGCTGATGTACTTAGGGGGTATGTAAAAATCATTTTAACAAAAGAAATAGATATTTAAAAATTTAATACTAACTATATGGGAGAAGGGTCCATTGTGAAAACATAGTTTATCTTTGGATTCAATGTTTGTCTTTGGTTTTACAAAGTAGCTTGTATTTTAAGTATTTTCTACATAATATGGTAAAAATGTAGAACAATTGCAATGCATCAATAAAAAGGGTTAATTTTCTGTACTCTATTCATTTTGTCACTTGGTCTGTTAAGGGGGGTGGGAGAGGGCTTTGGGGGTATCCAGAATGAGGCGTCGGTGGTGTGGGATGTGGATTCAGGGTGTGGGTG
>JAGMWU010000028.1:4526693-4537799 GCA_018697195.1 Certhia americana
TTCGGGATATGGATCCAGGATGTGTTTGGGGGTTTTGGATTCGGGATGCGGATCCGGGATGCAGATTTGGGATGCAGCGGCAGTAGGTGGCACACTCGCTCCGCCGAAGCACCGCGGCCCCGGCTCGGCTCGGCCGCTGCCCGGGGCACAGGAGCTCACGGCCGGTGCCCGCAGAACCGCCCGGCTCGGCTGCATCCAGGACACGGAGCTGCTGTGTCCATCCGTCCGTCCGTCCATTCCCCCATCACACCACACCTGGACTGACACCGTCCCGGGGCTGTCGCAGCTGCCAAGTGACCCCACACCAGCGCTTGGGGACAAGCGGCCCCAAAGGCCAGCGAGTGGCCGGGCAGGCCGGGGGCAGTGACCAACCTGCCGTGTCCCCACCCTGGCACCGATGGCTCTGCCCAGGGGATCCGCGGGACAGGGCACGGGGGGGCCAGGCAGGAGCTGCCGGGTCAGCAGCCGGGACGGGGGACACGGGTTCAGGGGGGACACGGGTCTGGGGGGGGACACGGGTTCAGGGGGTACATGGGCTCATGGTGGGGAACATGGGTTCGGAGGGGACACAGGCTCAGGACGGACACGGGCTAAGTGGGACATAGGCTCAGGGGGGACAGGGGCTCGGGGAGGACACGGGGTCAAGGGGGGGACAAAGGCTCAAGGGGACATGGGCTCAGGGGAAACACGGGCTCAGGGGTACAGGGGTTCAGGGGGGACACGGGCTCGGGGGGGACACGGGTTCGGGGGTACACGGGTTTAGGGGGGGACACGGGCTTGAGGTCGGTGCCCATGGCTCTGGTCTGGCTTTGTCTCCATCAGACCAGGACACGGCCGAGGCTCATGCTGGCCTTGGACACCTCTGCGGACAGGGAGCCGGGGCTGTCCCCTCGCTGTCCCACGGGCTGTCCCCACACTACAGCTCATGAGGATGCATCCTCTCTCTCGGGGCTCCTGCGGCTCTCCCCGTACCCCAGACTCGCCCAGCAGCCCTTCCCCAGGCTCCTGCCCCATCCCCGCGGCTCGGGGGCACCGCGCTGGGTGGGCGCTGCGGGCACTGCTGGGGCACGAAGGGGTTAAAGCGCCCGGGGCTGTTGTGCGGGGAAGGAGCAGCCTCCCCTCCCTCTGCACATCTGGAGGCAATAAGGGCCGGGGAGGCCGGAGCATTCCTGAGCACTGAGCTGGAAGCTGCTGTCGCTGCCGGCCATGGGGCCCTGGCGCTGCCTGCTGCTGCTGCCGCTGCTCGCCCCGGCCCTGCGCGCCCAGCAGCAGCAATTCATGGAATATGTGGAGCGGCGCCTCACCCTCCTGGAGGTACAGCCCCCAGCGGGGCCCTACACCCGCCCCGAACCCCGGATCGCCCCGGGATGGGGCTCCCGACATTCCTCCATGGAGGCTGGCGGGGCTGGGAGCGGGGCTGGGTAAGGAGGAGCTGGGATGGGGATGGAGCAGAGTGTGGGGAGCTCCGGCAGCCCCTGCATAGCTCAGCACGAGGGTACAGGGGAGAGAATGGGTGTGAGAGCACTGTGGGACAGGCAGATCGTGGGGACAGGGCCACTGTGGGTCTGGGAGAGCCATGGGGACGTCACAGGAATGGGGACATCACGGGTCTGGGAACATCATGGGAGAGCAGGGGCATTGCAGGTCTGGGAGCCTCACAGGGTCATCAGAGGAACCAGGGCACCAAGGACCAGGGAGCATCGTGGGAGAGTGGGGGGCACTGTCAGTTCAGGAACGTCTTGGGCACATCCTGGGGGTGTCACAGGAGAGCAGGGCCTTGTGGGACTAGGGGCAGTATGGGAATGGGGGCATTGTGTCATGGAAGAGTAGGAGCACTGTGGGTCTGGAAACATCATGGGAACATTGCAGGAATGGGCATCACGGGTCTGGGAACATCACGGAAGCAGCATGGGAGCATTGTGCATTTGGGAGCACCACAGGCACTGGGACAGGGTGGGATGGGACCCAGAGACACGAGCCCCGTGTGGCTCTGGGGGCTCCTACAGCCTAGGGCAGCTGCCACTGGTGGGGTGTGAGGTTTGGAGACCTCAGTGTCCCTTTGGCCACCCCAGGAGAGGATCTCACAGTGGCACGACCAGAGCAGCCGCTACTCCACGGAGCTGAGGGACTTCAAGAACCAGGTGCTGGGGATGCTGGAGGCAGCTGAGAAGGAGCGGGAGGCGATGAGGGCAGAGGCTGAGAGCGCGGCCGTGCGCGTGGACCGGCTGGAGAGAGAGGTGGATTACCTGGAGACACAGAACCCTGCCCCGCCCTGTGTGGAGGTGGATGAGACACTGATGGACAAACAGGTGGCCACAGCCAAGCAGAGGAAGAATGAGAAGTACACCAAGCTCACAGGTGAGGGGCTGCCGTGGCTCCCTGGGGGATGGTGCTGTCTGGGGGTTACCCTGACCCTTCCCAGCCCACTCCAGTCCAGGTGTGCTCCAGCCATGGGACAGAGCATTGTGTCCCAGCAGAGCATCTCAGGTGTCTCTGGTCCAGGTTCCTGCATCCCTCCTGGCCTGGGAGCTGCAGCCAAGCCCCAGGCTGGTGTCCTGTGTGTCTCTGAAGCCTCTGGGGTGAGGGTGGCTCCCCTGCCCTTGGCATGGGTGCACTAGGGGTCTCCTCAATGCCACCAGGGATTCACTTAAACCCCATCAGTGATTTTCCAAGGCAATTTTCCAGCCTGAGGGCTGGGGTGGGACAGAGTGAGAGCCCAGCACAGGGCAGCAGCAGCCCCGCTGCAGGGCTGGGCTGTTCCCAGGCTCTCATGGCCACCCCTCTGTTGCAGATTGCAGTGACACCATCGCCAGTGTCAGGGCCATGAAGATCCTGAAGCGTTTCGGCAGCGCCTCGGGGCTCTGGACCAAGGATGCTGCGGGGAGCTCAGAGAAGATCTACGTGTTTGATGGCACTGCCAATGACACGGTTTATGTGTTCCCCCGCATGCGGGAGTTCACCCTCTTCTCTGCCACCCGCAAGGCTGCCCGCATCAAGCTGCCCTACCCCTGGGTGGGCACCGGGCACCTCGTCTACGATGGGCACCTCTACTACATCCGCCAGCAGGGCCTGTCCTTCCAGGTGATCAAGTTCAACCTGGCCAACAAGACAGTGGTGGACAGCTCGGTGTTCCCGGCCGAGGAGCAGATCCCCGTCTTCGGGCTCTCCCCCTCCACCTACATCGAGGTGTCGGCAGACGAGGAGGGGCTCTGGGCCATCTACGCCACCAAGGAGGACGAGAAAAACATGTGCCTGGCCAAGCTGGACCCCGCCTCACTGGACATCGAGCAGATGTGGGACACGCCGTGCCCGCGGGAGAACGCCGAGGGCGCCTTTGTGGTGTGTGGGGCTCTGCACGTGGTGTACAACACTCGCCTGCCCAGCCGCGCACGCGTCCAGTGCGTCTTCGATGTCAGTGGCACCCTGGCCCCTGAGGATGCATCCCTCGTCTACTTCCCCAAGCGCTACGGCTCCCACGCCAGCCTCAAGTACAGCCCCCGGGAGAGGCAGATCTATGCCTGGGATGATGGCTACCAGATCATTTACCGCATGGAGATGAAGAAGAAGCTGGAGGTCTGAGGGGCCCCTGGTGCTGCCCAGCCCAGCCCAGCCCAGCCCAGCCCAGCCCGCAGGACGGCGTCTCTGCCCCTTCTCCCATCACTGTGAAATGAGGAAATGCTGGACCCCCCGCCCCAGCTGCCCCCTGGCACTGGGTGTCCCTGCCTGGGAGCACCCAGCAGAGTCCTGGACTAATTTAATGAGGTTTTCTTTTCTGATATAATGAATAAATACCACGCAGTGAAGTGCAGCCACCTGCCTGGGGGAGCGTGGGGTGCTGGGCAGGCCTGGCAGAGCCCTGAGCTCCATGTTGCCCCTGAGACACCCCAAAAAGACAATTCCCAAGGGTGGGGTATCCTTGCAGGGCTCAGAGCAGTGAGCACAAACTTGGGTGGGTGCCTGGGCAGGGGGGCTGGGCTGGGGCTTAGGGCAGGGTTTATGTTGGGGGCTTTGGGTGAGGGTTTTGGAAGGGCTTAGGGCAGAGAGGGAAGATGAGGCTTTGGGCAGGCTGCTGGTCAGGGCCAGCTTGTTTTACATGTACAAAACTGTGAGCAAACAGCAAAATCCCTTAATCTGGGTGGACAACAGGAGATTTCCCTCCCCTGCTGGGGCGGTGCTCCAGCCAGCAGGCCCCAGATGTTGCTGATTTACAGAGTTTGTTTTTAATGGAGCACAGGCCACTTCCTCCTGCAGCCACAGAATCTCCACCTTATGCAAGGCCCCGGTTTGCCCCATCCCCTTCCCTTCCCTCTTCCTCTGGCTCTGAGTTCCTGCCCAGAGCAGCCCCAGAGGGGATGGGGCAGGACAGGGCAGGTGCTGGGAGCCCCTCAGGGGCTGGGGACAGCCCCACGTGTCCCCCACGCCATGTCCTTCCTGCCCCAGCAGAGACAGTCCCTCCTGCTCTCCCTCACCCCACACCCCTGCAGGGTGCAGGATTTGCCCCATTTCCCTGGGCCCCCCAGAAACCTGAGATTGCTGTGATTTGATCCTGTCACAACATCCTGAGAGCACAGAGGATGGATTAGGAGGTGTTTCAGTGCTGTTCTTTTCCCCTCAGAGGTTGATTCTGAGGACAAGCACTGAGGCCATGGGCCAGGCTGGCCAGGTGAGGGCTGCATCCTGCTGGTGCCAGTGCCAGGCTGCCTGTGGGATGAGAGGCCAGGAGCTGCCTGGACACCCCCAGGAGGTGCCAGCCCCATGGGGAGCACCATTGCCAGGCACCTGAGGGGCCTCCTGGGCCACCTGCTCTCCCAGGACTGTGGTGTGGCCATGCCACCCCCCTGCCACCCTAAAGCCCATCCAGCATCCCCTTTTGCCCAGCTCCAGCCAAACTGTTCTGTGACATGGAGGGCACTTGGTATTTGCCTCAAGATCTTTGGTATTATAATCAAATTTGTTGCATAAGAAAAATCCTCAAATACACACTTTGAATGACTGTAATTGGCTGGTGCTGAAAGTTCAACACACAGTGCAAGTCAAGCATAGAAATTATCCAAGTGTGAAGGACTCTGTGAACTGTCAAGTTAATTTATGGCCCTTTTCAAGATCAATAACGGCAGTAGCAGAAATATAATTTTCAGAAATCTCACAGTAGTAAATAATTACACCCATGGTTTCTCCAGCTTGAATTAAAATTGATGGGGCAGTAATGATTCTGCACCAGAAACAATCTCATAGGCTGGAACACGTCCTGCACAATCAGACCTGACACCTGGAGCCTCTCTCCTCCAGGTGAGCACCCCCAGCTCTCCCAGCCTGGCTCCAGAGGGGCTCCAGCCCTTGAAGCAGCTCCAGGGCCTCCTCTGGCCTCACCCCAGGGTCCTCCCCATGCTGAGCACCATGGCCAGAGGTGGCACTCAATAAACCAGAGCCCCACAAGCTCCTGTGGGGTTTGTTTTGTACAAACACTTCGGGAGTGAGGAGTAAAATGAACAAAATAACTGCAGTGCCCGATGGGCTCCTAAAGCACAGCACTTATCTCACACTCCACATCTTCAAAGTACTCCAGGAAACATCAACTAATTAATCCTTGGAATAACTCCCGTGAAGCAGAACAGCCTGATCTCCATCTGCTGACAAACACTGAGACAAAACTCACAGGTCTGATCGTGAGGGGTGGCTGAGATCTGAGCTGGAGGCACACTGTGACATGGTGTGGGGACCACGGACCCTCCACGCTCTGAGTGCTCCCAGCTCATGGAATCAGGAATCTCCTGAGCTGGAAGGGACCCACAGGGATGGACCCACAGTCCAACCCCATGGCCCTGCACAGACACCCCAAATCGCACCCTGGGCATCCCTGGGAGCATTGTCCAAACTCTCCTGGAGCTCTGGCAGCCTCAGGGCTGTGCCCATTCCCTGAGGAGCCTGGGCAGTGCCCAGCACCCTCTGGGGGAAGAAACTTTCCTGATATCCAACCTCAACTCCCCTGACAGAGCTCCAGCTGCTCCCTCAGGTCCTGTCCCTGCTCACAGAGGGCAGAGATTGTCCCCAAGCTGCCTCCAGGATGGGGTCACCCTTCTCATCCTGCAAAATCCTCCCATCCTCCAGTGCCAGGGAGAAGAGTGAGGGACCTCAGAGAAACCTGTCTGGGTGACTCTCCTGCCAGACACCCCACAGGAGAGGGGTGACTCATGGAAGAGAGGAGCAGCAGGGCTGCAGGTTCCTGTTTGCCCTGGGATGGGCACCCCCAGCCCCACGAAGCCCTGCAGGTGCCAGAACTCATCATCTCCTGCTGGGGTCATCAATTCCTTTTTGTTTTTGTTGAAGTATTTATTGGCCCCCTTAGGAAAAAGCAAAGGTTGTACCACAGCTGAGGGAGTTGTTGTCAGAGCCCTTGGTACCCTCAGGGGTGTTGATTGTCCCCAGCAGCCACCAGGGCGCTGCCCAGGCCCAGCCAGGAGCCCCAGTGGGGGCAGCAGCACCTCCAGCCCTGCCCATGGGACCCAGGAATCCCTGGTGGGATGCAGGGACCCCAGAAAGATGCAGGGACCCCAGAAAGATGCAGGGAACCCAGAAGAATGCAGGTAACCCAGAAAGATGCAGGGAACCCAGAAGAATGCAGGGGCCATGGCAGGATGCAGGGGCCCTGGCTGGGCTGACTCAGGCCCCTCTGTCCTGTGTGAAAGTGAATTTTTGTGGCTGCTGTCTGTTGCCCTGCCCTGCCTCTGCCCTCCCAACCGTTCCTGCTGCTCTGGCAGATTTTTAGGAAAATTCAGCCTTGACCCAAGGTCACCAGTGGCAGAGACTCCCTGGTTCTGTGCAGGTTCCCTGGAGCTGATATTGGCAGCCAGGCCCTCTTCCCCTGGTTGTGAAAATCCTTCATCCCCTCATTGGGGGATGCTCCTGCTCAGCCCCCAGTGGAGGCAGCTCTGGGGCCAGGATTGCTCCTGTCCCTCCCAGGGCTGCAGCAGGAGGTGGCCCCACACCCAGCCGGGCAGGGGCAGTGGGATCATCCTTTCCAAAAGGAGGGATTAGTGGAAAATATGCTAATGGGGCTGCTCCAGCCTTCCCTGGGAGTCTGCAGCTCCTTTTGCTCTAATTGCCAAATACTTTATCTCTTTAAAGAAGAGCCTCTATAAGTAATAATTCCTTTCATCTCTGCTCCTCTTGAAAAATACTCCTCTTTGCAAGGCAATCTGGTCAAGTAAATTGGGAAGTTGTGTTATCAGTGGGAAAGAGAAACTGAGATCTTTGGGCTAATTTTTTCTCCTTTGTCTCATTCTCAAGGATATTGACTTTATTCCCCTCCCTGACTCTTTTCCAGCTCCCAGGAGCTATTGATAAAGTGAAACGGCTCTGCGTGTCCTATTAGAAACCCGGGAACTAAAATTAAAACCAGGCAACTTAAACAAGTGCTTTATGAAGCTCCCATTGTATTGAAACAGGAAGAGGGGGATAATTCTCCATTTAATACTTTCTTAATGGCTGGTTGGCAACCCTAATCACTGGCTTTTCACTTCAAATAGGTTCTCCTGCCCACGGAACATCTGGTTGAGGTGTAACTCATCACACACCAGTCGGGAAGGGAGGCAGCAAACCTCCCCCCAGGGGTTCCCAGAGGGGATGGGAGGACACCAGGGCTTGGGGTGAGCTCGGACACGCCAGGAGGGACACGGAGAGGCAGCAGCTCACTGACATTTCCTAATGAAAGTGCAGAACGAGCGAAACCAGAGCAAACCCCAAAGGCTTCCTGACAGGGAAATCATCCCTCTGACAGTGGGATCTGTGATGGACTGCAGGGATTTGGATTGTGTGCTCCAGCCCAGCTTTGTTAGTTCTGATTTTTGCAGTCTGGGGTCCTGCAAAGCTCTTTGTGGCTTTGGGGGCAGAAGGGGCTGGAGCTGTGGGTGCAGGGGCAGGAACTGAGGGGTGCCAGGGGAGGCTTTGTGCCTCTTACCTGGAGCTGGCCTGGCCAGGGGTGCTCAGCCTGGCAGGGAAAGAGCCCTGGGGCCCCTCACCCTCTGCCATTTCTGCCTGGGGAGATCCTGATGTTGCTGCTGAGATCTGAGCACGGGCACATCGTGCCCCAGCTGGGTCCAGCCTGTCCCCACTTCCCCCTGCCCCACTTTTCCTCCCCAGACACCAGACCCAGCTCCTCCAAATCCTCTGTGGCACAGAGCTCCCCTCATCCCTCCTGAGCCCCCCCAAACGCCCCCAGGCCAGAGATGTTCTTCATCTTCCCAAAGGGAAGGACACAAACTGACATTTCTTTTAAAAGATGAATTTTGCAGAATGATAGGCACCCTGCAGATCTGGATCCCCAGCCAGCCTGGGGATGCCCAGGCTCCTCTCACCCTTCCCAGTGCAGTCTGCTCCTTCCTTTCTTCTGGAAAGGAGGAATAAAAATAAAGCCTTCAAACTGGGAGCTCACAGCCCTGTCAGAGGAGCGGTGGCCTGTGACGCACCAAGTTTCAGTATTTTCTGGACAGTTTAATTTACTAACAGATTTTTCTGCTATTTTGGTTCTTTGATCAAGATGGATTATTTTCCCTGAGCTGCTCCCATTTGTGGGAATGTGTTCCCATCCCATCCAGGAAGGATTTTGCTGACACGAGGAAGACCCACGCCCCATCCCAGGGATTTCACACATCCTGCAGTCTACATGATTTCACCAGGATTTTCTTTGGGGTGTTATTATTACTAATGCTGTTATATCAAAGTTGTTTCCTGAGGACAGAAAAATACCAGCTCAGCTATACAGCTAAGCAGTTCTTTAATTTCTTGCCTCTCAAAATCAGCTCCCCTGTGCCTTTTTGGAATAGATCTGAATTTTCTGCTTTAATCCCTCTTCCTGAGGCAAAAGTGCTGAGGGGTGAAGTGGCTCTCCCTGGGAAAGGAGGGCTGGGGTCTCCTTCCCAGTGCTGCAGCTCAGGGATCATGAGTCAGCTCCATGAAATATCAGGTAGAGATTTTTTGTCTCTTTGCCTCCCAATCCCTCATCCCCAGTTGGGAGGCAGCAGCAGATTTGGGGTTCCCAGTCCTCCTGACTTTCCATCTGCTGGCTGGGATGGCACAGGGATGCAGAATTTGGGGGGGGCAGGAGCAGTTTCCCCCCAGCACAGCAGTCCTGGCTCTGCCCATGCTCCTGTGTCCTCCTACTGCAGGTGGCCGAGGACCTGGAGGGAGATATAACCATGGTAACTGGGATTATCCCGGAAAATTGCTGCCATTACTGCAGAGGTAGGGTCAAAACAAACAGAAATTATCAATTTTTCTCTTTCTAATAAAATGCAGAAGTGTGTTATTGACTCGCTAATTGCTCAGCTAAATGGATTTCTCCTAAATTACCTCCTAACCCTTGTAAATGAAAATGGTGCAGAGATTAGCACTTCCATGGGCTTGCTCAGGGGAGGAGAAATGAAAGGTCTGACTCCCTGTCCATGGCAGGGGGGCTGGAACTGGATAATCTCTAAAGTCCCTTCCAACCCAGACCATTCCATGATTCCCTTTTAACCTAAAATTGCTCCATGCCTTACAGCCTGGGGGACTCTTGGCACCACACAGGCCATGGAGCCTCACTCGGCTTTGTGAGCAGCTCCTGCAGGAGATTGCAGCTCTCAGCTCGGCTCTGAATTGTCAATTCTCCCCTGAGTGCAGGTTTTCAGGAAATCAGAGGTTTAAGTGAGAAGGGTTCCTCTCCAACTGAGCCCCCTCCAATATCAGTGTCAGCTGCCACCTCCTCCCATTCCCAACCCAGGCTTGCCTGGGAAATTGAGATGTTCAGCTTGTTAGAGAATAAATGAAGAAAGAAATATAATTTAATCAAGAGACATCAGTGCCAATAAATCCCATGAAATTTTGCACAGCTGGGGTGTAGTGTCATCATCCCCTGGGATGCTCAGCTGCGTGCTGGCAAACCAAGCAGTTCTGAGCCTGCTCTTCCATTCTCCTCTTCACTGCAAGAGCCACTTCCAGAGGCTTGCAGGGACATGCAGGTTCAGGAAATAATTATTTTAATTGCATCATCAGCTCCATTCCTGCTGCCAGGAACTTTTGTTTCAGGAATGGCAGCAGCATCCAAGCGAACCTCAGAGCAGCACAGCCCTCGAGAGCGGCATTGCCCTGGAGGGATGAGCTTGGGAAGGTCCCAATCCACGGCAGCAGCATCCCTTTTGTCGGGAGACCCCAACACAGCTGGGGCTGCACTCACAGGGTGGCACCTGGCCAGCCCCGAGGCACCACAGGTGTTCCCAGTGAGCAGCCTGAGGAGGAGAATCCCCTCCAGCCGTGGGATGCTCCCTGGTGCGGGATCCCGAGGAGGGAGGGGAGAGTTCCCTCAGCCCTCCGAGAGCAGCTGGAGCATCCCTGGGGAGGCAGCATCCCTCCGTGAGCAGGGGGCAGCGAGCAGAGGCTCAGCAGGCAAAGCTTGGGTCGTGCAACAAGCAGGAAGGTGCTCTTGCTTTCTGTAACCATCGCGTCCCAGAAAAACCACAATAAATCATCTCCGGGAGGCGGGAGCCGTGCCCGGGGGTGCTCCCGGTGCAGCTGCCTTTGGAGCAGAGGTGTTCAAGGTGGGACCAGTGTCCCCACGGAGCTGGTGCAGACTGCGACAGAGACACTTGGTGGGGCACCCCCGGAGGGTGGGCAGGGTGGTCTCCAGGAAATCAGCAGAGCCATGAGAAAAATCCTCCCTCGTTTCTCTCAGACATCCGAGAGGAACGCCGGCAAAGCGGCTTAATTAAAAAATTACCGCTCCTCCAGTCTGTCCCTGCCGACAGCCACAAACCCTCAGCCACGGCAATTTGAAATGGAGAGGGATGTGCAGCTGCTAATGGGAGATTAGGAGAAATCTTCCACTTTGGAAGCAATTAACGAGCCTGAAAAATGTTTGCATATGCGAATTGGATGGCTGGGTCGCACTCCCAATCCTCCTGGGGTGTTTCCCTACCGATGCCCAAATTCCCCCCAGGCTGTCCCACATCGCATTCCCGTGAGGTCCAGCACTGGGATCGCCTCTCGCCCACTGCCCCACAGCTCCTCCAGCCCCTGGAAAAGCGATCTGGCACAGCTCTGCCACATCTGGCACAGCTCTGCCACATCTGGCAC
>JAGMWU010000028.1:4537809-4549391 GCA_018697195.1 Certhia americana
CTGGCACAGCTCTGCCACATCTGGCACAGCTCTGCCACATCTGGCACCTCGGCCAGGAGAACGCCGCTGCATTCGGGCTGGTTTTGGGTCCCTAATCACATTTTCTGACATTTCGGGTGCCGCAGGTTCCCGCGGCTGCTCCTGGCTTTGATGCCGGCTGTTCCCACGGCAACGGAACCGGATCTGCGTTTGTCCTGGCCCATCCAGGTACTTTATTAGCTTTGACGAACTGCATTTTTAATAGAAGCCTATATTGGATTTTTGAGATGTATGTGCTTTAAATACCTTTTTTAATACCATGTTTTTAATTAAAAATGACACGGGAACATAAAACACATAATTATATTTGCATGACTAATGCAGTGTCTTTAAAAAAAATAAAAATATATATATATATATAAAGCTGTAAAATATAATTACAAATTATCTTTTGGAAAAGTTGGGGAAAGAAATACATTTCTTGTACATTTAAGCAGCATTGCTGCTGAAAGCTGGCTGCAGGGTTTGGGAGCCAGGCAGAGCTCCTGGGATGCCTATGGCTCTTGGACAGAAATCCAGAATATCCAATCCTGTGCAACTGCAAAGTGGAGGCAAATTCCACTTCTCCCAGGCTTACCTGAAGCTCTGGCTTCTTGTCAAAGTGGATTTTGGAGTGATGTTCACCCCAGCAAAGGAGCAAACTGCATCACTTCTTGTTGCCAAATGAATTGTGGAATCACAGGATGGTTTGGGTTGGAAGGGACATTGAAACTCCTCCAGTTTCAACCCTGACACCTTCCACCATCCCCGGGTGCTCCAAGCCCTGTCCAACCTGGCCTTGGACATTTCCAGGGATCCAGGAGCAGCCCCAGCTTCTCTGGGCACCCTGAGCCAGGGCCTGCCCACCCTCACAGAGAAGAATTCCTTCCTAATATCTAAACTAAATCCACCCTCCTTTAGTTTAAAACCATTCCCTCTTGTCCTAATCCAGCACTTGGACTGTGCAGAGACAACCCAGCTCTCCTGGGATGTCCAGTGCTGGGAGGAGCATCCCAGGCCCCTGGGTTTGTTCTTCCAGGAGCAGAGACTCCCTGGAAATGGCAGACAGGGTTTGCAGTCCCAGGGAGAACATCCTTGCGTGAGGCATTCGAAGCAGAGATGAGAGCCCTGACCCGGCATTTAAATAAGTGCACAACTGCACTGATGGGTAATCTTAATGGCAGGAAGAACAATGAGGGCCCTGGGGGAGAAAACCTCTGGCAAAATGAGATTGAGAAGTCTGAGGTTGCCTAATTAGAGACACGATTAGGAGGGCAAATAACAGAAGTAGTAAAAGTGAAGAACAAACAGAGGACTGAGATCAGGATCTCGAGGATCAGGGCAGCAATTTTCTCCAATGAGCTATTTATAATTTTCTGTCTAATTTATTACCTTGCAAGCAAAGATAAAATTATCTGGACTGACACTGCTTGAGCTAAAGACTGAAGGAGGACTGGGATGTGTTTGGGACTGAGCCCATTGGCTTAATGCTCTTCACAGGCTAATCAAGAATTATGTGTAAATAAAAGGTTTGTGAAGAAATTAAATTGAAATCAAAGCACACAAAGCTGCTCCTGCCAGTGAGCTGGGCCCAGGAAAGGAGCAGGGCAGGACACAAACCCATGTCTGTCCCCACTGTCACTCTCTGGAGTGGCTGCAATTGCTGTGAGATCCAGGAATGTCCCGAGGGTCCCTGCACTGCCCTCTGTGCTGCATCCAGCACCCCATGAAGCTGCACAGAGCTGGGTTTGTGATCCAGAGTCCCAGAACCTCCATCTGTCAGTCCCTGTCTCCTGCTCCTGGCATCCAGGTGGGGTTTGCCACTCTTGTTCCCCAAAACTTCCTGAAGAATAAGTGATTCCCAGCCATGGGGACAGCCCTGCTGTGACACACCCCCCTTCAACATCAATATTGAAATTGTATTTATTACTTAGTTGCTATTTTTATCCCTAATATAATTAAAGACCATGTTTGTTTATTTCTTAAACCCTTATTAACCCCCAATTGTTTTCTTTCTCACTGGCTTTTTTTTCTTTGGTGTGTGTGATTTGCCAACCTGTGAGTAGCATTCTGTAATTAGCAATTAAAGGCCACATTTGGAGACTAAATATAAATTGTTATGACAAGATTCTTCACTTTGCCAAACAAATGTGTTCTGATGCATGAAAAAAACTCCATCACACACAATAATGTGATCAGTGGGAAGCCAGTATTGGAGAATATCACCTTGGCTGGATATTGGGAAGGAATTCCTCCTTGTGACAGTGGGCAGGCCCTGGCACAGGGTGCCCAGAGCAGCTGTGGCTGCCCCTGGATCCCTGGAAATGTCCAAGGCCAGGCTGGACAGGGCTTGGAGCAGCCTGGGATAGTGGAAGGTCCTGCCCATGGCAGGGGGTGGAATGAGATGAGTTTTAATGTCCCTTCCAACCCAAACCATCCTGAGATTCCACGTCTGAAGCTCACTTCCCACTGGATGTTTTCCATTTTTTACCTCAGATGCAGCTGATTTTGTTCTCAAGTCGGTGGGAAGGAGCAAGGCTGGGACAGTTCCCAGCCCTCTGATCCCCTGCAGTGAGCTGGACCCGTGGGATTTCCCTCACCCCCAAATTAAACCAACCATGGCCACCCTCCCTCCAGGGTCCCCTACCCTCCCTGCAGCCAGCCAGTCGTTGATGAAATTGGAGGCTCTGAGACTAAAACTGAAGAGAAAGGAGGAAAAAAATTAAAGGAAGGTCTGGGAAGGCTCCATGTGTTTATTTTGCTTGCAGGACTCTATATAACAGACTATTCATTTGTGGCTGCTTGCAGCAGCATCCTCCCCTTCTCAGGGCTTTTCAAAGGAGCCCCAGCATGGCCAAGCCTCCTGTGGGACGTGGCCCCGGGGTGACACTCCTTATTTTACTTGGAAATCATTGAAATGTATCTTGGAGTGGCTGTTACAGGGTCGAGAGCAGCAAGCGAGGAGCAAGAAAACAACCCAACAAATCTTGGCACGGCACTTGTGCCAGGCTCAGCTCCTTCCCCGGGTTCCAGTCCCCCCTGGATGAACAGGAAGTGTTTGCCCTGGTGTGTGGAGCTTGTCCCCATGAGTGTGACCAATCCTCCTGGTGACACACAATGGGCTGATTATCCCCATGGCTGAGGGATGTGGCAAAATCTCAGCATTTAAAATATAAATGTAGGGAGGGGTTGAGCCAACCAGGCGTGGGTGTTATTCACTAACGTGAGATCCAGTTTTCCAGCAATGCGAGTGACAGCCAGTATTGAGTGGAAATTGATTATCTGTGTGAAGCAAGGATTAAAAATAGCAGCTTTGTGTCAAACCCCACGTATGTTTTGACTAAATCCTCGATAACAAGGAGAATGGATGAAAGACGGAGCTTATACAGAGAACGCCAAAACCCAAAAAGCCTGGATTAGAGAAGAAAAGGATTTGAGTGGGTTGCTGCAATTAATGATTGTCAAGTGCCATCAGCCGGGACTGCTGTGGCTTCTTCTGGGGACATCTTGCCCTTTGGTTTGCCAACCTGCCAGAGGCACTGCCAGCTCATTGCCCTGCTCCCTTGAGGCTGCTCCAGCTCAGGAAAAGGTCCAGGGGCTCATGGGCAGTGTTTGACCCACCCAGTCAATCAGTTTAAATGGTCAGAAACTCTTCCCCTCAATTAAACACGGCACATTCCCAGGAAGGATGGTGGTCTCCAGAAGGTTGTCCTCCCCTTATTCCCCAGCAGAAGCCCTCAGAACCCTCTGTGCTGGGAAACTAAAACAGTTTCACCACTTTTTTTGTTGCAGTGTGCTTGGAATACACTTTCTGCTGCTGCAGCTGGTGCTCAGCTGCTGCCCCAGGGATGGTGGGACTGTCCCAGTCCAGCCAGGTCTGCTCCAAGTGACACTGTCTGCCCTTGTCCAGCCCCACACCATGCCAGACTCTGTCATTATCACATTTTATGGCTCCCACTGTGATCACTCTGCCCATCCAAAACCACACAACACACAATTCCTGCTTCCACAGGAGGAAATATTTCTGCAGACAGGGCAGCACTTACAAATGAAATAATTTTATTGAGTTTCTGCTCCTATAGCATGTGGCACAGAAAGAGAATTAAGACACAAGGTGTGATGAGGAATGATGTATTTACCCTTCACTGAACAAAGGATTCATCTCACCCAGGAGCAATGCAAACACCCCTCTCTGCCAGCCGTGATGTGCAGCCAGGGGTGACGTGGTGACATTTGGGAAAATGGAAACTGAACTTGACCTGAGGATTGTGGCTGATGAACACAGTCCTGCTAACCTGAGGGGAGGAGAGCCGGCTGCCTCGCTCACAAGTTCTTCCTCAAAACCAAAATATTTGCTTTTGCCTAATTTAATTAGGGTGGAATAAACAGCACTAATGCACTCCTTAACTCAGAGAAAAATCCAGGATGAGAAAGTGTCCAAAATCCACAGCTGGCTGATAAAGATCAGCTGATTTAGCAGCAAAGCCAGTACTTGGGATATTCTAACTTCATTCTTGGCCTCTGCAGCCAAGGAACCAGCAATGTTTCTTTTTTTTTTTTTTTTTTTTTTTTTTTTCCCAGAACTTGACTTTCCTTCAGGGCTTGGGTTGAGAAACTTTATTCTTTAAGGAAGTGCTGACAGTCTTTAGAAAAAAGATTGAAAGCTTTTTTTAGCATCGGTCATGTTTCTGTATTTCCCTTTCCCCCTTGGATCATCCTTTATTACTTGGATGAGATAAGAATTAGAGATCCAGTGGTCATGCAGGGCTGTCACCCTTTTCTCTGACATCTTCCCCCTTTTTTTTCTGAATCCCACCTGTGGCAACGCTGTTCCCTCCACTCCAGATAACGTGGGGATGTCCTGGGGGATGAGCAGCAGCTACAAAGGGGGCTGAAGAAACTGTTCATGCAAATAGCTCTGGGGAGACTTCAGATACAGGGGAAAAAAAACCCCAGGGTTCCCCTCCTGAGGAATCAACAGCATTTTTTTATATATGACAAAAGGAATTATGGGGTACACACTGCACAAACTTCTAAGAGCTCATGGACACCTCTACATGAACAGGAAACCCAGGGACACTCTGCAGGGCTGGGGCTGACCACGAGGATGGAGCTGCTGGTGGCTTGGAAGAGTCTCTCCCACCTTCTGCCACAGCTTTCCAGTGGCCACTGTCCCCTGTCCCGGCCACCTCTGCTCTCTGCAGACACCTCCTCGCCCCTTTCCAGCCTTTGCACACACTAAAAACTATTTTACATGTTATTTTACAGACCAAACTCCCAGCACATGTCTCAGTCCACCTTCTCCCTCTGGAAACAGATCCATACAGCAAAAGCCACAAAAATCACATCACCTTGGGAGACATATTAGACAAAAACATATTTGACCACAAAACGGGTTTCTACCTTTACTTACGCAGGAACAACTAGACTGGAAAGTCCCACTGCTGCCACCGCCCCTCAGCAACCACTGAGACTGAAGGCCAAGTGCAAAAATTACTTGGTTTAGTCCCATTTTGCTGTCCCTGCTCCAGATCATGGTGTGGGAGGTGGTTTGGGGGAGGGACAGGAGCCCTGGCTGTCGAAGCTCGCTGCCCGGCCGTGCCACTGGGGGATAGAAGAGAAATCAAATTAAGCAAACAGGAGAGATTATCTGGGATTATTCCCAATCCTGCACCATGCTGTCCATCTCCTCTGCCTCAGTATTCCCATCCCATCCCATTATCCCATCCCATTATCCCATCCCATCCCATCCCATCCCATCCCATCCCATCCCATCCCATCCCATCCCATCCCATCCCATTATCCCATCCCATTATCCCATCCCATCCCATCCCATTATCCCATCCCATTATCCCATCCCATCCCATCCCATCCCATCCCTGCTCTGCTCTCATCTGCTCTACAAGTTCCAACTCATGAACACCCGTGTTTAACCACCCGGGAGGAATTGCTGAACAATTTACTTCATTGCTTTGTAAATCAATTCCCAATTGTGAGGATTCCTCACCAGAAAAAAGGAAAATAAACAGTGTCTGTGTGTGTGCTGTGAAGACAAAGTGCTCTCAGCTCTTCCCTGCTTTATTGCTGTTGTCTTTTTGGTTTAAAAATACTGTCTAAGCTCAGAAGTACTTGAGTCTTTCCAGTCTGGTAATTTTACTCCACTGCAGCTCTGTCCACAGCACCGGAGACATTTCTCAAAGGGAAAATCAGATCAGAGGCTTGGTGGATGGAGCAAACATTTTTTTTTGCCATATTTAGGGGATCATAAATTATTTGTCATCTGCCTTGGGGGCTATTATCATAATTCAAACCCATTATTCCTGAAGCTTTTGAGCACTTGCCCATCTCACCATCTTGTTTTATTAAATTCCAGTGACAAATGATAGACGTCTCCCAGAGACAACGGGAGGCAGAATTTGCACTGCCTGGATCAATTCCCTCCCCTCCCACATCAGCAGAAACTCTTTGCTGGCTGATATTAATGTCTAAGCATGTATGAATTTCATTTCTCTGGGTGAAAACTCACTTGGGGCACCAGACCTCAGCCTTGCCTTGGTAAAGCCATCCCAAATGAAAACAAGAGAACAGCAGGGAGGCTGAGCAAGGAAGGAGATGTTCCATGGGTTTGGAGTGGTCAAAAAATTGGCCAATTTGACCGATTTCCTCCCCTAAAGAAACCAGTCAGTGTAAGTAACTCACTGCACAGGTTTGCACTGAACAGCCTGTATTTCATCAGGGCTGAGGAGAAATTAATGAATGAAGAAGATGAGAAGCTCAAAAAAGAGCCAAACAGCTGCCTTAAGGTTAGGAAACACTTTCTTCTATGTTTCTCATGTCAAGAAAATTGGCTAAAATCCCTGAGGAATTGATAATATGGGTACAACTTCCCCATGAGAACTGCCAGTGAACAGATTGCAGAAATTACAACAGAAATGGGCTTCTGGCAGAGCCTCCCCCATGCTCTTTTATTTGTGCTGTCTGCATGACAATGACAGCATTGCTGCTCCAAAAATGTGATGAAAACTTTTCCAAGGATAGGTCCAAATGACTAGAGAGGAACCTGGAGATACTTTTCCTTCATTTAATTGGAAAAGGTGGTCCACGAATTGTGTAGCCAGCAGTCAGAAACCAGGACCAGTTCAACCAAAATCAAAGAGGCCCAGAAGTCTGGAAGGGCTCTTTAAAGACAAATGATTATTCCTCATTATGGACATGACTTGGCTCTCAGTAGAGTTATCAGTTTTTATCTGGAGCAATGCTTTAAACAAATAAATGTTCCCCTGCCGAATGTCAGAGGCACTTTGCAGCATCAAAGACTCATTTTGCATTATGCTGAGGATGAGACTCTGTGATAGCAGGGTTTGGCTTCCACAGGTAACAGGGAAAATCTCCATTTTCAGAAGTTCCTCCCTGGAAGGAGCTGTAATTTGCTGTTATTTCCCTTTGTGCACACACCCCTGAACCTGGGAGAGGAATGAAGAAGGAACACGAATGAGGTGGCTGAAGCACCCGGGGAGGGAGCAGCTGCCAGTGGGGCCTCAGGGCTGAACACTGGGAACAACTTGTGCTGAGGGGAAGAATTATTATCAGAATAACCCCACAAAGAGGGATTCTCCCTTTCTGCTCAGAAACTCGCCTTCTGAACATCTGTGTGAGGAGGATAGCACTTAAAAGCCTGTAATTAATGATTCATTTGCACATGTTCTCCATGTTCCCTCTTTAATGATGATGGTCATTAGAGAAGTGCAGTCATTATGGTTTGTTATTCACTGTTGATAAATATGGAGCAACCAAAGACATGATGTGCATCCGAAGCGTTTCCCTTTTCACTGGAGCCTTTTCCAGCAGTGAAAGCGAAGAGGGAGAGGCACCAGCTCATGGAGGAAGGGCCAAATTGCTGCTGGCACAGAAATGAGGGGTTGGGCCATGTTAGCTCAGCACTGTGGCTGCTGGGACAGGCTGGAGCTGCCCAGGTCCTCATGGTGAACGAAGAATCATGACTCAACACAGGAGGAGGCCACTGGTCCAACAAAATGGATAATACCATCCATCCCTGCATCCATCCCTGCATCCATCCCTGCATCCATCCCTGCATCCATCCCTGCATCCATCCATCCATCCATCCATCCATCCATCCATCCATCCATCCATCCATCCATCCATCCATCCATCCATCCATCCACCCATCCATCCATCCACCCACCCATCCATCCATCCATCCACCCACCCACCCATCCATCCATCCATCCATCCATCCATCCATCCATCCATCCATCCATCCATCCATCCATCCATCCATCCATCCATCCATCCCTCCCTGCTGTGGCAGGGTAAGGGGATCAGGGCTGGGCCATCCTCCTGAAGCAGCACAGCTCTGGTGACATTATCCTGGAAAATTCACCAGAAATTGTGATTCTGAGCTGCAGTCAAAATATGGTGGGAGTTCCTTTTCCTGGACAAAACTTTTCTGAGGCACACAAGGCAGGGTGTTGCTTAGCAAAGAAATTCCCACACTTTTCTCCCCCCTGAGTGGTGGGGAGGGGGTGGGACCCCAAACCCAGTGTGGGGATGTGGCAGCCCCAGGAGCAGCTCCGTGACCCTGCGCACACGCTCCAGTCACCCATCCCTCCATTTAAACATCAAAGGGACAATTCACTGCCAGCTCCCTTGCCTTGGTTTGAGGTCAGGCACTCAATCAGGGAGTGCTCTGATGGAGCCAGAGGTTGTTGCTGATGGTCAGAGCACACAGGGACCATCACGAGGATCAACTGGGAAGCAAACGCTCCATTTGCTGCTGCCCAGCACGAACGCACTTGGAGATGAAGGTGAAGAAGACAAAGATGAAAATGATGGCTCAGGATGCCAGCACAGCCCGAGTGCACCCCCAGAAAGAGTGAGGAAGGCTTAAAGGGCCAGAAGTTCTCCCCCAGCATCACTCACAGATGGACAGAGAGCCAGCAGCCCACAGAGCCTGGAAGGATGGAGCAGTTGCACAGGGACCCAGAGCTGGGATTACAGGACCAAACCCCCCATTTCTCTTCAAAGACATCCAAACACAACAGAGAAAAGATGATGCAATGTCTTGTAACCAACAAATACCATTTCCCATTAATTTCTCTCCAGGAGCTTGTGCCATTTCTGTTCAGTTTTTCTTTTAGGCTACACTGGGGATTTGCAGAGAGCAGTGCTAAAACCTAAAAGGGCAAATAAGCATAGGGACCATTTGCTTGCTGGCTCTGTGCACCAGTTTGTGGCAGAAATACCAGAACAGATGATCAGAGGGTTTTTTCTTTCCTTTTAAGCAGAGCTCCTGACCTGTGCACTCGGGGGTGAAATGATTCACTCAGGTTTTTTCCAGAGTCTTGGGGGCTCAGCCATGTTTTTAAAAGTATATTTTAGAAGGTGAGTCATCTTCTATGTCTTCCTTGGTTCCTCTGTGTTTCATCATAACAATAATGCCTTTTTCTTACTTTTTTCTTAGTGATTTTCAAAAACTTTACAGGAGATTTTCTTTCCAAACCCCACCCACGTCTGAAAAATAGTGCAGTAAAGCCAAAAAAATTGCAACCTGGAGAAGGAACTCCTGTCCCTGGGTCAGCCATGGCAGCTGGAGTCACACTGTGAGGTGCCACAGATGCCAAGAGATCAAATGAGAGATCAATTCCATTTCTGCTGAGACCCTGTGGCTGCTGATCCCCAGCTCCCCGTGGCAGTGGGAGGTGACACAAGGAGCCCACCCAGATGTGGCTCCTGCCCAGGGAATGAAATCCTGGTGCTGCTCAGCACCCCCAGGCAGAGTTAGCACTGCACACAATGCACAAGGGTTTAATTCTGCTCTGACTCACCCCAGTCCTGCACAGCTGATCCCTGTGCTGATTCACAGAAGTGCAAGGTGAGCTCACACATCCCCTCAAATGGAGGAGGGTGAATTTTCAGTTGTCCATAGTCTAATAGATCCCCCTCCACTGTGTCTTGAGCTAAAATGTCAACTGCCAGGTTTTCCTTTGTGTGTAATCCACCTGGGCTGGGACTGAGGTGCACTGAGCACAAACTGACTGCTTAATCATACAATGGTTTGGGTTGGGAAGGAGCTTAAAGATCATCCAGTTCCAACAGGGACATCTTCCACTAGTCCAGCGTGTTCCAAGCCCCCTTCCTGCCTGGCCTTGGGCACTCCCAGGGATGGGGAAGCCACAGCTGCTCTGGGCACCCTGTGCCAGGGCCTCACTACCCCTTCTTGTCAGAGGAAAGAGCAGATTTCAAAGAAAGACAGTGTTTATACACTAATTCACACTACTGTGAAGTCTCAACAAACCTAGTGTCTGCCTTTCAGTGCAGCTCAGCACTGAGCTTCAGGGGGAAATGAGATGCTTTTTGTTAAGTACTTATTCTGTGGCTTTGAGGGAAAATACCTCCTCAGCCCCAGATACTGTGGGAGGTTTTATTGCCTTATTATCGTATCACTGGCCTCAAAGACTGGTGCTTTTTTCCCATACTTGAAGTGTCAAAGGCATGTGTGCCCTTTTCCACATCTCTCTCCTCCAGAAATTATGACCTAAATCAGGCAAAGCCAAAGAGCTCTATAGAAGCGTGAGAAATTGGAGTGCAAGGGGGAAGAAAATGCCAGAGATGGTCGAAATGGTACCCAGGCATTTCAGCCCTATTTTATCATCTGGGGCTGCATCAAGTCAATCTCTTTCTCTGGAGATGCTTAGAGCAATTACATTTGTTCTATTTATTCTCCCTCAAAGGCTCGGAGATGAGTCAACAGAAAAATCTTTTAGGATGAAAAATTGAAACTTGAAATAGGCAATATCCCTGGACAATTTGTTCTGCAATCAGAGCAGCATTCTCTTTCCTTACCGCTCTCAATCTCTAATTTAAAAAGGAAAAAAGAAAAAAAAACCCCAAACCCAAAATGTAACAGTCACATCTGTAAATACAGTTCTTCTCAGCCTTGCTCACGAGCTCAAGGAGCTATTTCCAGGCAATACAGAAGTGCTCGTTTTCTAGAGTTCATTTCTGGTGAGAAAATTCCCTCAGCTCTGCTCAGAAAATCCCAGAGCTCTTGGAAAGCCTGCAGCCAGCCCACTCCCACACAGCACAGGCACTGGAAGGGAAGGACAACCCCACACACCTCTTTGAAGGATTTCTTCACCTCCACCAGCGGGTGCCAGTGGGCGATGGGCTTGCGGGGGTAGGCCAGCATCTCGTTCCAGTGGTCTCTGCCCAGCCCCTCGGCGTTGACCCCCACGCGGCAAACACCGATGATCTCATTGTGTCCCACCCTGGGGAATGGCAGAGAAACAGCAACATCACCATCTGTCCATCCATCCATCCATCCATCCATCCATCCATCCATCCATCCATCCATCCATCCCAACATCATCCATCCATCCATCCATCCATCCATCCATCATCCATCCATCCATCCATCCATCATCCATCCATCCATCCATCATCCATCCATCCATCCATCCATCATCCATCCATCCATCCATCCATCCATCATCCATCCATCCATCCATCCATCATCCATCCATCCATCCATCCATCCATCCATC